>JAHWFP010074022.1:5870-34754 GCA_023313725.1 Lithobius niger | reverse complement strand
AAATATTACCACAACCCGGTTGACAAACCGGACTTAGCCTCCTAGAATAATATGAGTGTAGGCCAGCACATGACCCAATGGATGGCCAGCAAACCGTGAAAATGAGCCATAAACTCGCTCTGTGGGGGCGAGGCGATTAACAAATCCCAACGACCTCCCACAAAAATAACCTATGCTCGTAAGCAATCAGGGGGCTACAAATATTATCTTTGGTTACCCAGGGACTATTTCCCCGAAAATGCGTCTGTCTAACCTAACACCGGATGATCCTAATGTGAAGTGTCCTGTCACTTTACACGATAACTCCTATGTAAGTGACGGAGAGGATTGTTCGGAATTCGATGCTATCATTTATCGAAGAAAATCACATACTGGATCAGTTTGGATTTTTACCGGACAGATTTACCACTCTACAACTCCTTTCAACTCTTGAGCATTGGGCAAGCAGTATCAACGATGGTATTCCAGTTGACGCAATTTACATTGACTTTGCGAGGGCATTTGAATCTGTTGTGCACACTTAGTTCATCGCCAAACTCACGCACTATGGATTCAAAGGCTGCTTACGTGGCTTGCTGAAACTGTGTGCAATCGCACCCAGTCAGTGTTTGCATAAAAGAAAAACAGGTAATGCATATTTTCGTGGCAACTAAAAATGGAAAGTCAAGAAGCTGCGAGTGGTAGGTTGCGAGGGACGACAGGCAGCGAAGTAGGAAAGTCGAGAAGAGCTGCGAGTGGTGGTTGACAACGGACAATAGGCAGACTGTAATGACAGGTCTAGCGATGTGTATGTAGACGTATCACTCCCTTCTGATGGTCATGGAAATGAGACAACAGCCTCTTGGAAAGGGACTCTTGTAGACGAATTGATGGCTGCACTGTCAAGAGCTGAAGCTGGATCAAGGAGAACGAAGGACAATGGACAGCAAAGGCCCATAGTACACGAAGGTGACAAGCAGTAAAACGGGGACAGCCCAGAAACGCTGTAAACGAAAGGTAGTGAGTGAAAGTCAGTGAAAGGTAGCGAGGGAAAGTCAGCGAAGGGTGACAGTTGATGTAATCTGGAACAAGCGACTTTGATCTTGCGAAGTCCAGCCCAAAGAACTGTTTTATTTTAAATTCAAGCTGAAGCTGGATGGATCAAGGAGCATGAAGGACGATGGCAAGCAAAGGTCTATAGTCCGCGAAGGCAGCAAGCAGCAAAATGGGACAGTCCAGAAAAGCTGTAAGTGAAGAACAGCGAGTGAACATCAGCGAAGGGTGATAGTCGATGTTTTTGTTTCAGATCTGAAAGGCCAAGGAACGAAGCCCTATGGCAGCAGGCGCAGCGATTGAGACCTGCTGTCGGTGGAAGTGACGACCGAAGGATCATTCCCTGTTGCAGCAGCAGTACTGAGGCCTGATGAAGGACGAAGGGCTGACGATGAGGGTCCAACTATACTGACGGCACTATCGTGCCAGTGAAGACGAAGGAGACCCGCCATTGGCAGTGACAACCAAAGGATTAATCAGCATAGTAGCAGCAGTGCTGAAGCTTGAAGAAAGACGAAGGGCTGGTGACGAGGGTCCAACCACTGATGGTACAATCATGTTGTCGAAGGCGAAGGAGACTTATTGTCGGCAGAGCGACAACCGAAGGGCCCTTCAACGAAGAAGAAGCAGCACTGAGGCTTGACAAAGGAAGAAGGGCCGATGACGAAGGTCCAACCACAGATGGCACAATTGTGCCGGCATGATAGATAAATCTTCCTTCTTGTAAGTGCAATGATAGTGGGTGACTGGTGGCAGGCAGCGACAGATGATAGATACCCCTGCGAAGGGCCATCTGCAGCAGGAGAGCAGAGCAGTAGCCCAGAAGAACAAAAGTCAAAAGGCAGGAAACGCAACGAATATCGAGAGTAAGGCCATGAGAAGTGTAGAGGACGAAGCGTGTCTTTGATGCAACAGTATGGGAAACGAAGGCCTCAATGATGATAGGTGCAGGCGTATCAGCGATGACTAGGTATGTGTAGGAGCAGACGTTTTGTTGATATTCTGTGTATCATGTCAAGCTGTAGGCTCGTTCAGCCAAAGAGTGTACGTTGAGTCCATTCTGGAAGAGAGTCGTGAATGACGAAGGGGTATCAGAAGCTGTGTTTCCAATGACAACAGCGAGTTGCTGTATTCAATGATGACAAGATGAGGATTGAGGAAACCACGACCTGGCCAAAGGACAGGAGACGTGGCGAAGAGGCCGCCAGTAGTGTCAGTAGGAGCTTACAGAGGGGCGCACAATCGATACGGCATAAGGACGTTGTTGAGAAATCCAACAGGGAGTCGAAAGAGAGCAGACAGACGAAGGCTGGTAGTACGGTGAAAGACGAAGGGCACCCGAAGGACCCAGTAGTCCAGCGAAGGACGAAGGGCAGCCGAAGGACCCAGTAGGCCGAGAACGAGCTCAGGCTAATGACAGCATCAATGATACTGCATGATGCAAATGCCACAAAGAGACGTCAGGTGAAGGCAGAATAACGTGTGGCAGAAGAACAGGTCCGCAGCTGTACATAGTCATCCATTCTTGACGAAGGTTGTCCACAGGCTTCCCAGCCATGCAAGCCCCGAGATTCGAAGTGAAGGTCACAGCCTTTCCACAGGAGACGTCATGGCAGCATCCAGCGCACAACCTTCGGCAGCCGAAGGACACGAAGAACGAGAACCCGCTGGTGAAGGATAGCCAATGCGCCAAGGATGAAAAGCTGCGGAGAGTGCCGAAAATCTAGGGAGAGGTGATGAAGAGCCAGCAAAGAAAATCCCAGGGACTGCAGGGGTTAGGTGACGTTGTGGATGTTTTCCAAAGTAGCACCTTCGGGGGTCGAAGTGAGGGCAGGCGAAGGGCATTGCGGCCGTGAACCACCCGACGAAGGATGATGAGGTGAATGACGGCAGGCTGCAGAAAGGTTGGAAAATCCTGGCAGAGGCAGTGAAAGCATGTCCACTGAAATTGGGGAGGGCGGAGGCGGCAGAGTAGTAATCCTAGACGAGGCTTCCCTTGGTGTGCCTTTGGCACGCAGCATGATGAAGAATGACAAACGAACCAAAGTAATACAAACCACGGTATAACCTTCCAGGAGTAACGAACAGAATGTCCGATCGGTTTGGACTGTAGAAGGAAAAGGTGACACACGGTTGCTGGCAACTCTTTTATATAGAAGGGGTGCGCATGCACACTGGGCTGCATGGCTAACAGGCTCTGTAACTTTAGTCTCTAGAATAACAGCATTGGAGAAGAAGAATGCTAGAATGCTATGTAATGTTTTTTTTTTGTCAGTGCATAGAATTAATGGGTTTGTTATTCTTTGTCCAAGTCTAACTGTACAAATAAACTTTCTTTAAACTCCTTGAAGAAGTGTTGTGATGAATTGTCTTGTGTAACGGGGTCCTGAAAGCTTGCTGTTATGTATGTTTGAAGTCACTCGTTCCGAAATTTACCGTGATTTGAAATTTGTTACTAGAGTTCTTACGTGCAATACACTGTCGTCATCAGTATCCTGTAACATGATAGATGGATGTATCCAGATCAAAGTGTTCGGACCCAGTTTTTTTTGGGGGGGGAGGGAGAATGTCGCGTGAGGCACTCCATCCCACTCTGCTGCCTCGCTAGGATGGATGTTTTTGGGTGGCGAGGTCCTTTCCATCAAAGCAGACGCAGTTGGACGTGCGACGTGTGCAAGTTCCCAAAAGCCAGCCAAGTCTTTGTAATGATTTGGAGGACGAATAAACTGAGTTGATTTACCTAAAGATGCTTGGACTGAATGAATCTGTGGCCAGAATTCCCAGTAGGGAGGAGATTCCTGACAGCAAAAAACGTCCTCTCCTCTACATTATCCCTTGCTTTTTCTCAGCCTGTCTTTTCAATTTGCTGTGCTTTCCTCTAGTAACGACGTGTTCATCCAGCATTCTAGCAATCCACAATTCAGTTTTTTTCATAACTCTCCAAGCAGTTTTCACTTGATTGATGTTAAACGTTTCAATTGCTTTACATTCGTAGACAATGGAATGAAGTAGACATTTGTACTACTGGAAAAAATTCTACCAGGAACGACATAAAACAGAGCCCCGTATAAATAATAATATTGCAACAACGTGCAACAGCATTCTATGAGCGTACAAGCCCTAACAGGACTAACTGCTTGCGGCTGCATCACAATGCGGGGTGGAGTAAGAAAGACGCCAAAGTGTATCTATAAACGCAACACCAACCATATGATGCTTGCAGTTTTGCCCTTATAGGCATGTAGTATTGAATTGCTTCACAAAAAATTTTCGCCTCTTGACTGCATGCCAGTTCATGCTCGTGCCGGAAAGTTGATGCCTTTTAAAGCTGATTTGATAAAATAGATTCAGCGATGTGGAATCAAAGAAAAAAAAACCGTGTGACAAGGGATGGAGTATGAAGCGATAGTAACGACATGGACATTTCCACTTCCTACTGCTATGGAGCAGGTTCTGGGTCTTTCCGAACACTGATCACGTTCGTAGTAGGCCGTGAATTGGCTCTTGTCAGCTAAAACGACTAAAATTGCAGGGCCCGAACCTGCTTAATTTTAGTTTTTTATTGCCTATCTGAAAATATACCTTACCTTTTTTATATCAGTTTCCCCTTTTGAGCATTGTGAATCCCCTAGAAAATTGAGAGTTGTCTTCCCTGCCGGTATAGCGCATATAGTATAGCGCTATTCCCATATGGTATAGCGCATGCGCGGGCTTGGGCCAGCTTATATAAGCTCCAGCGCAGCGGCCTGTCAGCATCATTTCTCCACTTTCCAGAACCTAGTTCATGGAGGTGAGGCTGGGCGGGAATCAAGGTAATGCATATTTTCGGATAGGCAATAAAAATTAAAATTAAGCAGGTTCGGGCCCTGCAATTTTAGTCTTTTTATAGCCGACGAATATACATTACCTTTTTTATAGCAGACTTTGTCACCTGGAGGAGGGCTAGGTTCAAGTCACCCGCTGTATGAGCAGGCGCCCCAAGGAAAAACATATTTTTCCTGGTGAAGACACACCTGAGCCCTCAACCAATTTCATCGTACACAGAATACGGAGGCGGAACGGCGAAACTCAAAGAGGAATCGCCCTGGAATTTGCAGGTGAGGTTGGGAAATGCGGGTTGCTGTAATATAACCGTTTAGAGGGGTAAACACACATTTTTTATTTTTTTTGTATACCGCATGCAGGGGTCTTAACACCGTAGGGGTACAAGGTACGTAATCAGGTTATTACTCTGAAACATCTTACCTTGTGGGGAAGAAAGATGACTTGAAGACGCTGGGCACGGAGTGAGTATTTCTTGGCCGGGAATAGTTCATCTTTTAGATTTTAGAAGGTTAATGGAGATGGTTTGTAGGTGTAGAGGCTTCTAGTCACAAAAGGGAGAAGTAGGAACGTGGATGAAAGAGAGTTCTTCTGTTATTACTTGTTGTGTTTTTGGTAATCGTAGATGGACGGAATGTTCAATAGTATAAAATGAGGAATTAAAGGAAACGAAAGATGCAAAGCAAGGGGCAAATGTCCACCGTCCCTTAATGATGGAGAGGACCGTTGAAGCGAACACCTCGCTGGCCGAATGCATATGAAGATTTAGTGTTGGATCGTAGTTAGTTTATTGGATTAGTCTGAATCCCAGGGCCACCTCTTTTGCCCTAGCACGACATGGAGAGCAAGGCAGATCCCCGGAAGCTGTTGGTTCGTGTGGGTTGATCCCATGAAATACTGGCACGAAGGTTGGAGCATTATCGAACTGTCACACTGAGTAGTTTGTGATATGAGAGAGGAGAGGTGATTTCGCTGTCTCGCGCCATAGTGAGACGGAGGATCGGGCAGGTGGATCAAGATGTTTGTCAGTCTGGATGGTGTGATCCATGGCAGTGACTGGAGAAAGTGTGGAATTGACAGTGGTCGGTACTGTACTGGTAGGATCGAGAGGATCAGTCGCAACGGAGACCTGAACAGAAGAGGAATTGTCTGGGGCAGGTTGATCAAGAGGATCGTCTGTGGTAGGAGTAAGAAAAGAGCCGGCCAGTTTGGTTGGATCAGGAGGATCGGCGACGGCGGATATACCGGTAATAGTTACTGTGGCAGCGGAATCGAGAGGATTTTCTGACGGGGTGAAAAAATGACATGCTTTTGACGAAGGGTCTTCCAGTGGGGAAGGCAAAGATGATGGCGCGGCTTGATGAAGTTCGTGAATAGATGAAAAAAGCTGTGGCGTGGCAAGGGGTTGTCGTGCAGGTGAACGAGTAACTGTTGCTGAAGGGGCATTGTGGAGACGGCGCGTGCACGAACGAGAGCAGTAGTATGTTCGCCAAGGTGGCGATGACGGTATCGGAGAGACCCAAGTGTGGTGAGTCCGCAAAAGAGCATAATTGAGTCTCATAGAATAGTAACGGCAGTTTACGATTTCTAACTCATTGGCAAAAGCTTCGTTGGAGGTGCGTAGCATGGCGTTTTCCGCACGTAGAGTATCAGCTGACGCGGCTGCTTCCCTCAAGGCAGGAAGTTCAGTGAGTGCGGAACATAAGGAAGCAAATTCCGTGGCAAAATGTTCAGTGAAAGTGAGGACAAAGTTTATATTGAAGTCCAAATTCTCGGTCTCCCTACCGGACAGGTGAATACCGCGTATGAGAGCCTCGCGTAGGATTGGTGCTGCTGGGAACGGTACTAGTACGGAAGAAGAACCGGACACTTGCGAAACTAAGTCGGGAGGCGGATGCGGAATCGGTGAGCTAGCTTGTCCGGTTGATAACTTCTTGTTGGTGGTGGAATCAGTAGTAGATGATATGGCGGAAAGGACGCCCTTTTGAGCAACCCCCCATGCCCCCCTCCTTTCCCCCTCCTAATTTTTTGCAGGTTGTTTTTGGAGTTGTTTGTGGAGCAATTTTCGGTGTGTAAATTTCCTCGTTGCGTTACCCATCAGGAAAACCCGTCCTATTTGAATATTTTGCAGGTTTTTTGTTTTCTAAAGTGTTGTTGTTTGTTGAGCATTTTTCACAAGTTATGGGTATTTTTTTTACGGATGAGGGGTGTGATATTGTGACTTTCTAGCGCATGGACCATTTGATACAAACCCCTGGGAACGAGTGGTGAGTATAAAAGGCGCGGATAATTCCGTCGATTTTTATATCAAGCATGGCTGCTAAAGTACGGCGTGGTCTCGAGGTTCCAGTGCAAGAAATGCAAGGTTGAGTTTTTATCGCAAGAAGAGATGGAAAGTCATTTGCAGAAGCCTTGCGTGTTAAACTTTACTTGTCTCGATTGTGGAGGACTCGTTTCTTCTTATGATGAATTTTTGCCACACTATGACCGATGCGATGGAAAAATGATTACGCCTGGAAAAAAATCAAATTTGGAGGTATATATTACTGCGAAGCCTGTTGGAAGTATTTCCCTGATTTGGAACGAGCTACGATTCATACCAGGATTTCACATTCGTCTCTTTTGATGAACGAAGAGATGGTTTCGGAAGATAAAAAAAAAGGACCAACGATGATTGACGAAGAAGAAAAATGAGATCTTCCGATGTTGGACAACGAGATTTTCCCGTGTCAATATTGCGAAAAGACATTCAAGAACAATAGGTATAAACGGAGACACGAGAGACGTCACAAAGGAAAATGTTAACATAACCTGTATATATTGCGGTGTGACTTACTCTAATCAGCTTGCGTATAAACGGCACAAGTGTGGTGGGGTTTGTAAAACTATGTGGAAAAGAAATTGGAGAGACGTCAAAAAAGAGATGTAAATTGTTTTTCCTAAACTCGAACCTCTGTTGAAGAAAGAAATAATTTCTCAAATACCCGCAAATTTCAATCTCGTAGCCAACAACGTCAGATCTCTAGTCGTACGTATAATAGAGGATACTAGAATCGACTGGGCCTTATCCTACATGATTCACGATTTGAAAGACAAGAAGGAGGTGACAGACGATACCGGAGGTGAGGCTGTTCAGTTTAGAATTAGGAGGGTTTGATCTCGTGCGCGATGCTTTCAACAGATGCTTCTTAACTTTCAAGCGGGATTTTAAGTTGGATGAAATGCACTACGAGCCCTTGAATTTGTTGGAAAAGTACGAGGATAAATATTGGAATCTTTTAGAACAATGTCGACGTCTTATGGTCAACATAAAAAATCAAATTGGATTATGCATTTTTTTTCAAAAAAGCGACGGATAATACAGAAACTATTGAAGCTTATTTTAACTCCAACCTGGTCAGAGTGGGGAGCAACGAGGTTCTCTCGGAAATGTCGAACAAGATTCTGCATAGTATTGGTCAATTGCTGTAGAAGGAAGTGGATGGTTTGTCAAGCAATGCGTGTGCACCAAACTATGCGTTGACATTTATAGACCTTTTGCAGGAAAAGGTTACGTAGC
Source organism: Lithobius niger (assembly GCA_023313725.1). NCBI lineage: Eukaryota > Metazoa > Arthropoda > Chilopoda > Lithobiomorpha > Lithobiidae > Lithobius > Lithobius niger. The sequence goes on along the minus strand of JAHWFP010074022.1, from coordinate 26,341 downwards.
ACTTCCCAACAACCTCAAACTAGGTCCCGATATACTGGTCAATGTGTGTAGTGAAGATGATAGATGCTCTCTGTGGTCCGTGTTGGCTAGTATACACCCCATTCCATCTTCACAACATGATTGGGATACGAAACATTACCTGTCTCGTGCGCACGAGTTAGTTGAAAGTGTGTTGGACCCCGTTCCTTCATCCAAAATCGCGGCGTTCGAAAAAGCCAACAGCATTTCGGTATCTGGTTTTGATTTCGAGGATGACGAGCCTTGCGTTTATCGCGTGAATTCCTTACTTGAAAGTAAGCATCACGTTGACTTGCTTATTCTCAATGGACACTACATGACAATAAAAGACTTCAACAAATTCATTGCGAGTTTCAACCCCAACAAGCGCTTGAAGTATTTTTGCAGGCATTGCTTACACGGTTTTTGAAATTGTTTCTGGTATGAAAACTACCACCTTCCTTCTTGCGAGGGATTTCCGTTTCAAAAGACCTCATTACCCGACAATGACGTTATCCAGTTTAAAAATTCAAGGACGAGGTCAAAAGGTTGTATAGCTTACATGGACGTTGAAGCGGCGCTGTAGCCAGCCTCCAATTTTGATGGAAACGATACATACACCAGAGTTAACCACATACACCAAGCTTGCAGTTTTGCCTACGTGATTGTTGACGACTTAGGTGGAGTATTTTCCAAAAGTTGTACAGAGGAGTAGACTGCGTGCAAGTTTTCTTCGAATCTATACTAGAGGAGCAGAAAAAGATAGTGGCTTACGTGGATTCTCACAAGCAACGAATGAAACGTTTAACTAAGGGACAGGGGTTGCTGTACAAAGAAGTTGCAGTGTGCCATATCGGCAAACAAGGAGCATTTACCCCACCTTAAGAAAAATTTAACGGGTTTGCGAAAGTATGAGACCACGACCACATCACCAGTGAATTTAGAGGTGCCGCGCACAGCAAGTGTAACTTCTCTTACACTTTGAACAAAAACATAGCGGTTGTTATGCATAATTTCGATAAATACGACTGTCATTTCGTCGTGAAGGCTATGAATTCGTTAAAAAATTTGAAGGCTCTGCATAATGCCAGGATCAACGCTAAGAACAAGGAAAGCATCAGCAGCATGAAATTGATCTACTTTCATAGATAGTCTAGCGTTTATGACGTCATTGTTGGAAACTCTTAGCTTCGAACTTAAATAGGTTAGCATCATGGACAAACTTTTTGAAGGAGAATCCGTGGAACTCGTATGAGTCCTTCGGCAAAAAGGTGTGTTTGTCTATGAATACCTGACAAATGTGGAAGTGTTTAAGGAGAAGTGTTTACCTCCCATGTCGGCATTTGACTCGTTGTTGAAAGGAGCGAGCTACTGCGAATCTTATCAACACGCGATGAAAATTTGGAATTTAGGCAAAAGCAAAACGTTTGGAGATTACGATGACCTGTATTTGTGGACGGATGTCGGGCCTTTAGACAATGTCTTTGAAAACTTTAGCGCGACGAGTTTGGCTAGTTATGGATTGGACCCCTCCCATTACGTTTCTACACCTTCTCTATCTTGGGACGTGGCGCTCAAGAGGACGGGAGTGTCTTTGTATCTCTTTACTAACATTGACATGCATCTTATAATGGAAATGGGTATAAGAGGCGGTGTCTCGTTTATAGCTAGAAGATACGCTAAAGCCAACAACCCGTATATACCATCTACCTTCGACCCTGATAAAAAGAATTCTTACATCATATTTTTGGACTTCAACAACTGGTACGGTTGTGTTATGTGCGAGTATCTACCAACTGGAGAGTACGAATGGGTGCCGGAAGGCCGGATCAAGGATGTAAATCTCGATAATTACAGAGATGAGAGTGATACGAGGCTGATATTAGTAGTGGATTTGGAATACCCCGAGGCACTTCATGCATCACACAATGATTTCCCGCTAGCGCCGGAGCACATGAAAATCACAAAGTCTATACTTTCTCCTTTCAACTGTCGGGCAATCGAGGACTTGCGGTTAACGTACAGCAAAGGTCTAAAGCTAACCACTAACCTTTTCTCAAAGAAAAAGTATGTGGTGCACTATACGAATCCGAAATAATTCCTTTCTCTCGGCATGGTTCTCAAGAAAATACACAGAGCAGTCAGTTTTAAGCAAGTGCCTTGGCTGAAACCTTACATCGAGTTTAATAACGAGAAACGGCAAGCGGCTTCTAATGATTTTGACAAAAACCTCTACAAACTGGTGAATAACAGCATTTTCGGTAAGACGATAGAGAACAAGCACAATAGGAACAACGTCTTGATAGCAACAACGAAAGAGAAAGCCATCAAGTATGCATCTCACCCATGCACCACGAGTTTCACTTCGCTAAGCGAGGATTTGGTAATTTTTACAAAGACCCCCGCAAACAACATCTTGAACAAGCCCATCATGTTTGGGTTTTGCGTCTTGGAACTGTCAAAGCTACTAGTCTACCGGTTTCAATACTGTTGTGGAAGCTACTCAATAGATGTCAGTAGCTTCCTTCTGTACAACCGGATGTAGCAATGCATCCGGAAACAATATAAAAAAGCTCGTAGTGCTTAACATGTCGACACGTGTACTTTATGTCTCCCACACAATCCGCCCTCATCTTAAGTTTAATCATAAGTAGAAAATACAACATGGTGTCAGAAGTGGACCTGCCCTACTAAACCAGCTCTTAAAGCCAAAACGATCGCTGTTCTGAAGTAAGTGGACGACATTTTGGACTCTGATCACCACTTGTGCACCACGAGACACTTCGTTTACACGTAATGGCTGCCAACAACGGAATTCCTGCACCGGAGCAATTTGACTTCGAGGATCCCGCCAAATGGGAAAGGTGGATCGATCGATTCCAACATTATAGACTGGTAAGCGGTTTGGCAGAAAAGGGTGGAGAAATACAAGTATTCTCATTAGTTTACTGCATGGGAGAGAAAGCAGGCGATATTTTTCGCGCTTTCCAACTAAGTGATGCCGATAAAAAGAACTACCAAATTGTCCTGAATAAATTCAAGAATCATTTTGAACCGAAAGTAAATACGATTTTTGAGAGAGCCAAGTTAAATGTCCTGATGCAACAGCCCGGACAATCGACCAACGATTTCGCGCTCGCATTAAAAACCCAAGCAGCAAGGTGTGGTTACGATACCACGGCTCACAGAGATGAGCACACGCGTGATCGTTTTGTTGTGGGAATTTTGGATAAAAAGCTCTCCAAAAAGCTACAACTCGATGCCAAACTAACTTTAGCAACAGCCGTTGAAACCGCGCTTCTCTCCGAAACTGTGGAGCATCAGCAAGCTTTATTAACAAATAATTTCTAATCTTCAAGTGACACAGACGAAGTGCACAGAGTGAGGGCGAAATTCAAGAATTATCCAAAACGAAACGGAAACTCGGGCAATCATGAAAACCTGAACCAAGCAAGTAACGCCACCTACCGGCAACCAAACCAAACAAAACCAAGTGCATCAAGGGAAACAAAAGACGATCGATGATGCGGTTGGTGTGGCTACACGTCCGTTCATACAAGATTGCCCAGCAAAGGAGAAAATCTGCTCCATATGCAAAAAGAAAGGACATTTTGGTGCTGTATGTCGCCAGAAAAACACAAATAACGTGAAACAAATAAACATGGAAGAAAACGATGCAAACACGCTATTTTTAGGATCAATTGAGGCAAGAGTGATCGGCCGGAAATCATCACGTAAACACTTCGAAGTAAACATTGCCATGTGCGACCAAGTGACTCGATTTTTTGCGGATTCTGGAGCAGATATTACAGTTTTGCCCAAGAAATTATACAATCCAGAGACAATGCCAATACTGGAAACTCCTTCAAAACAGCTGACAGCACATGGAGGTAGCAAATTAGCACTGGTAGGTCAGTTTATTACAACGTTACACTACAAGAATAATTCGACATTAGAAGAAATATGCGTTATTGACACTGACGATTGTCCATTATTAGGCAGAGATGCTGCGTTAGAATTAGGACTAATGCAACGCATTAATAAGGTGATCGAAACAGATTATATTGATAAATACAAACAGATGTTTCAAGGGTTGGGTTTAATAAAAGGCCCTCCGTACACAATTAAGTTGAAAACGGACACAAACCCAAGACCACTAAAAGCACCAAGAAGAATCCCATTTGCCCTAAGGGACAAAGTTAAAGAAGAGCTTGACCGGATGGAGAAGATGGGTGTTATCAGAAGAGTGTTTGAACCAACTGAAAGATGTGCAGGAATGGTTCTGGCACCTAAACCTGATGGACAAATTAGAATTTGCGCTGACTTTGTGGATTTAAATGAAGATTTGGTGAGTGACCGTACTATACTTCCTACAGTGGACGAATGTTTGGGAAAACTCGCAGGGGCCACAGTATTTACTAAACTGGATGCTAATCATTTATTCTGGCAAGCAGCTTTGAATGAGGAGTCACAATTACTCACAACATTCATCACACCATGGGGCCGATACTGCTTCCAGTGCATTCCTTTTGGGATTAAGTGTGCGCCAGAATATTTCCAGGCAACAATGCAGCGCATTCTGGAAAACAAACCCGCAGAGCCACTCCTAGATGACATCATTATTGCAGGAAAAGACACAAGAGACCATGACAAAAAGTTAGAGACTGTCATGGAAACGCTGCAAGAAAATGGCATCACACTTAACAAAAACAAGTGTGAATTTGCAAAAGATGAAATCAGATTCCTTGGACATGTTGTTAACGCCAAAGGTGTACACGTTGATCCAAAGAAGGTCGAAGCCATCGTTCGCTATGAACCCCCTAAAGATAAGCACGAATTACTACGTTATCTAGGAATGGTGAACCAACTAGGCAAGTTCATACCAGAACTAGCAGAAAACACACACCCGCTGCGTACACTGCTCAGGAAGAAAAATGAATGGACTTGGTCAAGAGACCAACAGAATGCTTTTGCCAAAATCCAAGAAGCGCTGACCTCACCACCAGTCTTGGGACACTACGATCCTAAGAGCGAAACGAGAGTTTCGACGGATGCCTCGTCCTTTGGTTTGGGTTCTGTTCTCTTGCAGAAGAAAAAACAGGACGGCAGCGAAGAAGTTTGGCAACCAATTGCATACGCTTCAAGGGCTCTTAGCGACACAGAGTCTAGGTATGCTCAAATTGAGAAAGAGGCTCTGGCAATTACCTGGGCAATGGAGCGATTCACCGACTACCTGATTGGAATCGAGTTTACGATCGAAACCGACCACAAACCGCTTCTTCCAATTTTGACAACCAAGTACATAGCAGACCTCTCCGCCAGACTGCAAAGATTCAAAATGAGACTGGCACCCTACACATACAAAGTTATCTATGTGCCAGGAACTGCTCTAAAAAAAGCCGATGCACTATCAAGAGCGCCAGTTGAACATTTTAGTAACGATGTGGACATCTTGAAGGAAGATGATATCGAATGCCACGTACAAAATGTGATGGCAGGTATGCCTGCTATGGACAGAAAGCTCGAGGAGATTAGAACTGCACAAGCAGACGACGAAACTTGCAAAGTTATAATAATAATAAATAATAATTCGTTGCGGCAGCAACAGGACACGAAAGGACAATGAAGTCACTGACAGCGAGCCTAGTAAAACAGCGTACAATTAAGGGAAAAAATAGAAAAAGAAACAAAACATGAGTCGAGAAATGGGCAACACCAGGACCATAGCGCGACACCAAGGTAATTACAAAATTGTATAAAGCATGGCAAATTTTTATGTTGCCAATTGTCAACTGTTGGAAGCACAGGAAGCCATAACACACTAGTTAGGAAATAAAATTAAAACCAACATGGTTTACGTTTCAAGAACCTCGACAGATTTTGGTTGTTTAATTCCGCACGAAATTTATCAATGGTAGCAGAGGAGACAGCAGACTCGGGCAGAGCATTCCAAACCTCAACCACACGATGCGAAAAGAAGTTTACACGACAGTTTAAGTGTGCTGGTTGACTTCTGAGTTTAAGTGAATGGCCGCGTGTTAAGCACATATTATTGTGCTCAAAAAAAGGAACTGCTAGAGGAAGTTTGTCATGGATAATTTTAAAAGTCAAAATCAGATCCGTCTTTAGGCGTCGAAGTTCAAGTAATTCCAATCTTGCAGACCGTAAGCGCTCAATGTAGGTGAGATTTCGTAATCCTGGTAAGGACTTCGTAAATCTCCGCTGGACAGATTCAACTCTGTCGATGTCCTGCAGCAAGTAAGGCGACCAAACCGGGCTTGAATATTCCAGGATAGGACGCACAAAAACTTTGAAGGCCCAAACTTTGGTTTTAAGGTCGCAAGCAGAAAAACAGCGGTTTACAATAGCTAAGCGTTTAAATGCTGTTGCAGTGATTTGGGAACAATGATGACTAAACTTTAAGTCCCTGCAAAACCAGACGCCAAGATCCTTAACAGAATTTACATCTGGTAGAGCATTTTCGTCCAAAATATAAGTCATATTAAAATTAGTGCGACCGACGTGTAATGTACAACATTCAGGAATAGAAAGGGGCAGTTGCCATTTTTTTGCCCAATCTGCAACTGAAGCAATTTCGCAGCAGATATTTTCACAGTCTGTCCCAACAATGACGGAGTCTAGTTTAAGATCATCTGCGAACTTTGACAAAGAGGTACCTTTCAGGTTACATGTAAGATCATTCAGATATATCACAAACAAAAGCGGTCCCAAGACTGAGCCCTGGGGGACGCCACTGGTAACAGACCTCATGGAAGAAAAAGAATTTGAGATTCGAACACATTGGGTTCGATCGCTAATGAAAGATGAAATCCACCGCAAAAGTTTACAGTTAAAACCTGAGTTTTTAAGTTTGAATAATAATTTAGAGTGTACCACGGATTCAAACGCCTTGCTGAAATCGAAATAGACGATGTCTGACGGTACACCAATATCCATGGCAGAGGTCCACCTGTCGAGGCAAAGTAAGAGCTGCAAAGTAGTTGACCGGCCTGGCAGAAAGCCAAATTGATCGGGTAGGATTAAGTCAACAGACTCAATATAAGCAAGCATGCAATCTCGGATAAGCGTTTCCATTAACTTGCATGGTACAACTATGAGAGCGATTGGACGATAATTCTTAGGATCAGATGCATCTCCCTTCTTAAAAACAGGTGTGATAACCGCAGTTTTCCAGACTGGTGGAAGTATGCCTTCCATAAAAGAGGATGAGAAGATAAAAGATAAGGGGTAACTTATTTCATTACTAATTTGTTTATAGAAATATGCGGAAAACCCCTCGGGACCAACACCATGACTAGGTTTCATTTTGTCGAGGGTACGCTTCACAGAGTATGGAGTGAAACCGATATTAAAAGAGGGGATTAGAGTATCCTCAAGATCAAGTGATGGAGACACATCATTGTTGTCAACTTGTCCGTTTGACACGAACAGTTGGTTAAGAATATCTGCTTTTTCGCCGTTATGTGTTTTATAGTCACCGCCAATTTTGATAGGGGGAAAGTCCCGAGCACTACATGTTTTCTCACGATAAAGGCGGAAAAGGGCTGAAAGTGTTCCCTCTTTAATAGCAGCGGATGTATATTCACTATGCCAATTAGCTACAGCGGATGCATATATTTTGCGGTAATTATTATAGGAGTGTAGATTTTCCATAGTTGGCGTTCTTTTGTAGGCATGCCACAGTTTTAATTTGTGGTGGCTAAGTTTGGAGATATTTCGTGGAAGTTTGTAACCAGGTTTCTTAGTTTGACTTGGAACCGATCTACACTGATTCACTTCCTCCTGGAGGGTTTCAAAAAATAGGTCCCAAGCCAAGATTGTGCTCGAGGCAGCCATCTCCATGAGACCACGCCAGTCAACACCCGCAAGTCTATGTCTGAGGTGGTTAAAGTCAATCTTACCAGTTTTACTGGCTTCACTCGTGAAGGCTGGATAGGGTGATTGCACATTAAAAGAAACCATGCAGTGATCACTTGTACCCAAATGATCAATCACTTTGGTGCCAATGACAAGTCTGTCGTTATCAGTAAGAACAATGTCGAGGATATTTCGTCCTCGAGTAGGTTCCCTGACGAGCTGGCAAAGGCCTAGCTCAATGACAACGTCAAGGAAACAACGATGATGCCTGTCAGCAGCACACAGCAAGTCCCAATTAATGGTAGAAAGATTAAGGTCTCCTAGAACCAAGTTAGAACAAAGAGGATTTATGCAGGATTTTACGAAAATGCATGTGTTTGCCACAAGTTGCTCATCTCTACCATTTGGAATGTAGCAGAGTATAATATTTAATTTATGTAAAGGCATTAATAAACAAATTGCTTCAGTATGTTCGGAGACCCTAACACTTATCATGTTTAAGCCTAAGCGATAAACAACCAAAATGCCGCCTGCTCTAGAACCACGATCGCGGCGGATCACAGTATATGGGTAGTTTCCTGTGATCATAGAATCCGTGATGCTTTCATTTAACCAAGTTTCCACCACGAACAGAATGTCATAACTATTAGTAGCCAGTGTTGCCCAGAAGCTCCCCATTTTACATATAAGACTGCGAGCATTGATCAAAATACAACGGAGGTAGGCATTTGTGCTTGTAATAAATGGTAGATGGGATGAAAGGCCAGAGTTCCCACTTAAGAATTCTCGTTTTCCTGATTAAAGTGGACTAGATGGAGTGTATGTTGTAGCACATTTTTCCCTTTTCTGGTTAGATGTAGGCCGTCTCTAGAAAACATAGTGTGGTCCGAACACAGTTCACTGTCGATCGAGACGAAGTTGAAGTGTGACACAATGCACTGCTGACGTAGTAGCATGTTTGTTAGAACAATATCCCGGTCAGTTTCACGGTGGAGCAGCCCAAGGCGAGGGAACAATCCAACGAAGGAGATCCTTGATTCAAGTCTAAGGTCGCGAATGTGCTCCCCGAGTTTCGTAAGTTTCTCCACGATAGATTTTGGAGTATCAATAGTGATGTTGTTCGTGCCACCGCATATGATGAAGGATGCTCCCTGGTCTGATTTCTGGACGATTGAAGTCAGTTTAGATGACAAATATTCGACCGTAGCACCAGGAAAAGTCAAAGTCAATGAGCCTTTATTTGTATTGTCTAGAGTGTGGATAACCGATTTACATCGAGAAGGGCAAATTGTGAAGAAAGATGATACACCTAGATCGTATATTGTCAAAACCGATCAAGGTACCATTCGACGTGCTTCACAGCATTTGCAGGCCCTGCCGCCGAGAAATGCACAAGCCGTGAGAGCGGCTCCTCCACGAACCCTGAATTTTGGTGTTCCTACAAGCGCAGCGGCGCGGTGGGATAACGAAGTAGATGTTCCTCAGGCACAAGATGGAATAGCGGCCAGCAGTCCCATGGGCTCACCAAGAGACTGTGCATCCAATTCATCAGCAGAAAAGGGAGAACCACAGACTTCTGCGGTTACAACCAGGTGTGGCCGAAGAGTGGCACCGCCAAAGAAACTAGACTTATAAGACCCATAATGTCAATCAATGTTTTGTAAAAAACGGGAGATGTTGTGGAAGCTACTCAATAGATGTCAGTAGCTTCCTTCTGTACAACCGGATGTAGCAATGCATCCGGAAACGATATAAAAAAGCTCGTAGTGCTTAACATGTCGACACGTGTACTTTGTCTCCCACACAATCCGCCCTCATCTTAAGTTTAATCATAAGTAGAAAATACAACAACTACGACCATATGATGAAAAAGTACGGACCGGGGAGATGTAAACTCCTAGTTACAGAGACGGATAGTCTGTGTTACGAGATAGAAACGGACGATGTTTACAAAGATATGGAAGAAGATACGTCGTTGTTCGATACATCCAACTACCCAAAAGACCACTTCTTACACTCCAAAGTCAGCAAAAAAGAATTGGGGAAGATGAAAGATGAGAGCACGGGGTGCCCAATTTCCGACTTTGTAGGTTTAAAATCTAAGCTCTACAGCGTTTTACAATCGGATGGGAAGAACAAAATGGCTTGTAAAGGAATTAAGAAAACAGCACAAGTGGTACACGAAACGTACAAGAATGTGCTGTTTAATAATAGCGTCGTGAGAACTCTGGGGTCTTACATTCGTTCGAAGGCGCACAAACTAAAAACCGTCACCATCAACAAGTTGGCTTTCAGTCCTTACGACGACAAGAGATGGGTCTGCGATGATGCAATCAGTACTCTAGCTTGTGGGCACATGAATTCAACTTAAACTATCTATATTATCCATCCAGCTGTTGTGCTTGGAGTTATAGCCCTTCCATTTAACAAAATAAAGCATTTTTCCATCTTTTCCTTTCTTCTTACGTAATACTTGTGCCATCAGAAATAAATCTGGAACTTGGTTTTTTTGAATTTCTTGTTCATAGAAACCTCCGAGCACCGGTTCACCCGACTTGTCCTTTAAAAGGTACGTAACTGGTTGGGTTTTTTGCACTTTACGGATCGTGAATACTTCGTTGGTAAAACGGTTCGTGACATCTGATTACTTCCCTAGATTTCAGTTTTGTGGTGGAATGAACCGTGTCGTTGTAATGCGAAACCAACTCGTCGATAATGCGTAACCACTCGTAATAATAGCCTGGTGAATAGCCTGGTGAATTTTTTCCACATTCGAGTTTTCAGCATTCTGTTGAAGCATTCAACCATGCTCGCTTTCTTCTCAGAGTACGTAGAGTACATGTTGATGTTATGGCGCCTAAGTAGCGCTTTGAAGTCTTTATTGTAGAACTCGCTACCTAAATCGACTTGTAAATTTTTAGGAGCGGTCGCTCCTGAGAGTATATTCTTGAAAGCTTCGGTAACATCTAGACCGGTTTTAGATTTAAGAGGAATGGCCCAAGCAAACTTGGACATGACGTTAATGCAAGTCAGTAGGTAGTTAAATCCTTTATTTAGCTTAGTGTACGGTATCATCTCCACCAAGTCAGCCTGCCATAGATCATTTAGGCCCAGTACAATCACCTTCCATCTCGGAAAATTTTTCCGCGTTGGTTTGTGAAGTTCGTTTACGAATTGGTCCATTTCGGTTGTTTTTCCCATTCCGAACTTTATTTTTGTTCGCATTATTTCTTTAACGATCGATGAGGCTAATTTTTCTCTCCAAGAAACTGCAGGATCTTTGCGTACTCTTCGAGCTTTAGACATTAGAATTTCATCGGCAACGTGCCTTTGGTTTAAATCTGAGCTTTTCGAGTAAGCAATATCGTGATCTTTGCATGCCTCGTCCAGTTCATTTATTCCTTTATCGCCTCTAGCTAATCTCTTTTCTAGTTTTGTTCCAGGGCTGCAGTATTGATATCCCGGTAAATGTAATTCCACAGGCAAATGGTCAATCAGTTCATTTACGATGCCATCCCCAGATTTAATGAAGGAAGATTTTTTGCTTCCACACTCATCACAAAACACTACTTCCATTCGTCTGTTTTTTTCGATATTGAAATAATAGGAGGTTCGGGTCAGTTAGATGTGTGGCGTTTACATTTCACGCAAAACTTCATCTTGATTGATTTTCTTTTTTATTATACAAACAGTTTTTAACCTAAACCTAAATTTTGATCAGCGATATTATTTTCACGAGTGGTGATGACATGTCGTTGTTCCAATTCTGATAAAATTTCTATCATCTCGTTCCTGTGACCATCGTGCCCCACACGGGTGGATCCGTACAAAGGCCTCAATCTCCTGACCCGGTCGTTTGGATCCAGTGGCGTAACAAAGTGTCTCTGGGCTCATAAGCAAAATTTATGGTCGGGCCCTTCCCCATTTATCCCGTCCCCCCCCCCTCCAAAAAAAAAAATCTGTGACCTTTTCGACTGTCTTGGTCCAAATGATACACATACTGTACATTGTTTGGTTTACGTTACCCGAACAACCAACAACCTTTCAGCCGAAATTACTTCGTAATACACACAAACAATAAAGTTTGAAAAAAATTATAGAAAAACATGTCTCTGTGGTATATTTTGTAGCTTTGCTTAGTAGCTACATTATTACGCTTGTTAAATAGGAACTTGGACTTGCTACAACACATTTCACTTTAAACATGACATTTACATACCGTAGTTAGTTCACTACTTGAGGCTCTTAAGGCATGCTTTTCTCAATGTAAAAATCTCAATGTTGTTGTCAATTTCCATATTTCGCAGCCTGGCGGGCCCCCCCGAGTTGCAGGGCCCGTAAGCAATGCTTACCTAGCCTACCTGTACATTACGCTACTGATTGGATCGTCGTAGTACTTGTAATCCACCGTTCTAGCACACCCGGCTTTTTCACCATGCCAGTCCCCTTTTTCTTCATTTTCATATACTCCCAAATAGGTCCTATTATCAACGCGTACTTGGCACCGTGATTAGACGTGGGTTTTCGAGTACCCGGATCGTTGTTTTGATAGATAGCATTCGTATTTTTCAAAAGAGACGCGTAAAATGAGGAGGATACAAAGGTTCTTTCAGAGCCAAAACCAGCAAACTCTAAAGTACTCGTCGTCCCGGGTACTGTTTACCGCCAACAACTATATTTTTATTCGCCATGCTCAGTTCTCCGGTTTTCATGTCATATTGCAGTCCAAAGACTGGGTTGGAATCTCTGGGATTTTCGAAAAATTTGAGCACGAAATATTTTGCCGTTTGCCCTATGATTTGTCCCGGTAACAGACTATCTAAGGATCTGAAGGTGGGGAAATTTGGACTTTTTGGAGGTGTCGAAACGCGTCTGTTTTGAATTGCTGAAAGCACGGGAGTGACTTTCGGTCCTGTACTGGTAGACACATATTAGGTTGGCATAGCCCGGAGCCGGAGTCGCATATTCGGATAAATTGGGAGAAATGGGAGGATCTCGCACTATCGGAGTCGAATGGTCAACGAAACTGGGAGATGTCTGCAGTTCAAACTTTCACGTGTCGTGCGTTGTTCCTTCAGCTTCCCACCCATCCTCATCATCAGCATCCTCTGACTTATAAGTTTTCACAGGAGTAGCAATTCGAATACGTTTCGATTGTTTTTTAGTTATAAAGCCAGCAACTACTTTCGAAGGACTCTCTGCGGGTGTTGGTTTCGGGGTGGTTGGTTTCAAAGTACTAACAACAGGTTAAAAAACTCTTGCAAAGATTCTTCTTGCATTTGCTCATCCAAACGCTGATCCAAAAATTTGTTTGTTAAACGATTTTTGAGTTTCCACGTTTCGTTTCCATGTTCTTTTTTCTTTTGGCTTCTTGTATTTACGCACGAAAACGAACGTTTATAACGCTCTTCATTTAACGTTTTGTCTATCGATAAAAATCCGTATGGATCGTCCCAACACGTTCTACACAATGTTTTAAACTCGGGAAATTCCACGCCAGGACCGACGTGATTTTCGTACAAATGTTCTAGGTTTAATTCGTCCAAGGGAAATACGATTAATAAATTGGTATTATCTCTAATCACCTACTTGGGAATTCTTGTATAGAACTGACTGCAATAAAAAACATCGGCGTTCGAATGGCGCCCTTGAGCGAAGTAACGCTCGATGTTATTTTGTTTGTCCAAAAGCACATCATCGAAAACGATGAGATTACGAAACGTAGAATCCAACTCCTCGGGAGGAATCAGATTGTTTTGCGAGTGGTGAAAACTCGCTATCTCTCGCCCCACCACTCCACCACTTTCCTCAAATACAGACTGTAAAGCTCGCTATTTTGGTTGACACAAAGTTTTGCCACCCCTTGTTGCAAATAAAATTAAACAGTATGTTCGTTTTCCCACAGTTTGCAGGACCTATAATCAGGCATCTAATATTCGAGGGCAGAAGTGGGTGATTTTTGGGTTCTAGCGAAAAAATCGTAATTTTTAGAATTTCCATTGTTTTTTTTTACATTTATTCAGAAACCAAACTCATAAAGTCTCGATCAGAAAATTTATCGTTGGTCATGTTAGATCAGCAACTCCATATTCTACGTTGCACCAAAATTGTAAGGCGCTAGGAGTGTCATTGCTGGCGTACACGGAGTTAATTTTACCACTAACTTCTGACAAAGTCATACTTCCGCACGAAGGAAAGTCAAAACACGGTTTTCCATAACGTTCTTGTTAAGTTTCCCTTTAGTTTTGTGGATAACGTCGTACACCCAAGTTCTAAGGCAGAGTGGTTTATCCGCATTGTTGGTATCTTCATTCGCCTTTTTGCAAAATGGATAGCAGGATGTAACAGGGTGCAAGTAATTGTGGTAATTGAACATGGTCAAAGAAATGGGTTTCTGCTTGTCAATTTGGACTTTTAATTTTTTGCAGATGTGCCTTCTGAGATTTTTCAACGAATTTTGAGTTTCGGGGTCAGTCGGTGAAATCCAACCCTTGTGCTTGGAATCTTTGTTCGAAATGGGAGAGCCTACTCCCTTTAAATCTTTGAATTCTGTGGAAGGAGATAAAGCATACTTTATTCCATTTTTTAACTCGGTTGCCTTCTCCGTCTTAACTTCTAGCGAATTTGTTTCCAGCAAATTGAAGAGATTCTTGCACCAGACAGGATGAGGCATTGTGAATTTCTTTTCTTTTTTGATCCTAACTTTGTATTTCCCTTCCTTTTTTTTATTTATATGTGATAAAAAAATGCCGGTAAATAAATTTGGTCTTTGAAGCGAACGCAGAGAGATGTGAAAGGAACTCCGGGGGTAGGATTTATATTAGACTCGAATAACGATTATGAAATGCAGAATAAACACCTGACTAAAGGGAGAGCTGCCATAGAACCCGAAGATGCCGTAATTTATTCCCAGTTTAACGAATTAGAAACCGACTTAACGAAACTTTAAATCTAATGTCGGATTGAAGAAAGATGCAGATGGGCGTTCTAGTGCTGCGAAAAAAAGTACTAAAGATGTTAAAACTCCCACACAAAAAGAGGATGCCGCCACCAAGGAGTATGTCGATTCAAAAGTGGTGTTGAATGCAGCCACCAAGGAGTACGTTGATTCAAAAGTGGTGTTGAATGCGGTTACTAAAGAATACGTCGATTCAAAGGTCCTGACGGATGCAGCCACTAAAGAATACGTCGATTCAAAAGGGTACATGGATTACGACAGGTCAGAACAATCGTTTAATTAATCTAGCCCAAGATGCGGTTACTTATTCTCAGTTAAACGACTTAGAAAAGGACATTAAAAATTTCAGTCAGATGGGGGAATGAAGGAAGATATCAACGGTCATTTCGAAGCTAATAAACGAATCAAAGACCTCGCTCTTCCCACGCAATCTAGGGATGCTGCTAACAAAAAAATATGTCAACGAGGCCACTAAATATTACATAAATGAGCAGGGTATTAATTTAAGAGATAATCATTATGATGCGAGGTTCTGACGTCTGATCAATCTACAACCAGGCATATATTCCGGGGATGCTGTAAATTATTCTCAGCTAACCGCCAACAAATCAAAAGCCAACAGATTAACTCATTACCCCTGTACGAAAAAGGAAACATTAATGCATCCAAAAAACTAATTATAAACCTACAGAAACCCCAGTATCTCGTGATGCTGTTACTATGCAGTACGTCCTCAAAAATTGTTTTCAAGAAGTCAGTTTTAACATCGTCACACCATTCAAAAAAGGTGATTTTTTCGCCTGTAGTAATGGCAATACTTTTAATTATTATTGTTGCTCGTATAACTATTATTTGAGGGGGATGTATTTGCTGAGTGTTGATTTAGATGTAAAGATGCGGTGTATAGTATTTAACGACATTTTAAAACCAGAGTATGAATATATAGAATATGAAAGCGATGAAGAATTGAATGAATCACCGCATACTGGTTTTCAATTTTATCTAAGGCAGTGGATTCCTGGTGGTGATGAAACCACAATTCATCCATTTAAAAAGCTGTGAGTAATTGGTGGGGAAAAACATTTGCATTTACGGTAAGAAACGCGTATTTGTATAGCGGCTGATATGGATAGCCCTCCAGAAATTGGGAAACTTTATTAAGTGAATATATTACTAAGCCTCGGCAAATATCAATAAACTACTGCCTCATCAGATCTAAAACAATCGCGTATCGTGTCCTTCCGTAAATGATTTCAGAAAAAACAAACAGACCGCACCATATTTGATTAAAATTGTGCACTCCGTCGTGATTGTATTTAACGGGCCCCAAGTACTCGGAGATAGAGGAGGGAGGACCCAGATTGCCGAAACTATCGAAATAACAGGGAGTGCCCGTAACTGTTGAGTAAGCCACCCAATGACTGCCGTCTCCATCGTGAAAACACTCGAGATTGAAGATGCCGCATTCGCCGCGAGGTTTAGGTTTTAGGGGCAACCAATCCTTGCTAAAAGTGCCTCTGTATTTAGGAATTTTCAAGACTTTGACCAATCGGTTTAAGTCCAGATTCATTAATGGTTTACTAAAAATCGATCAGGTCCTCACTGGCTTCAGATAGAGCCCTCTGCCACGACTCATTTTTTTTCGCCTTCTTTTTTCGTTTCTTCTTGTTATGCCTCCATCTTCTTGTTATGTCTCACCATCTCAGCCAGTACCTTAGCATCATTCTGAGCTTTCTTAACAGCCATTGTAATACGTGCCGCTCCACTTGCTAACCTTCCCACACCGGCTATGAGTGGGCCGAGCAATGCCAACAGAGGTAAAAACCCTCCTCGTTTTCTTCGGTTTCCGGTCTTGTATCTTTTCAATACTTTCCCCATTTCTTTTTTATTGTAGTAATAAATACTTCGACTTTGCCTCCATCCAATTTCAAACTCATTTTTCTATCTCCGATCAACAACGTGTGGCAGGTCATATTGGAGGGGGACAGCGGCGGTAAATTTTAGTTTTACTTGCACATCATCGACGCCCGACTGAAGTCTCTGCGACTGTTTGGAGCAATTCAAAACCACTAGAGGATAAGTCTTTTTAAACTGAACCGAATCGATGCAGAGATCCCCGACATCGTACAAAGCGCGTCTGAACTGCTGAGCCATTCTATACACGATGGAATGTTCTCCGCTAGTAAAATTTGCGCCCAGTTCGAGGAAGGGGTAATGCTCAGAATTTAAAGTCACGTGAGCGTCCTGAAGACTACAGTTATCGAACACAGCAGGATTTTTAGTTTGAGCATCTTTTCTGTTAGTCTGCAGAGCTAGAATGACCCACCTAGGCTTTTCCACTGAAGTAGTGAGTACACGCCACGTGAAGCTGGTGCTCTGTGGCAATTCGCAAGAATCGTAATGCCAGTGTCTAAAGCCCAAATCCATGTTCATCCCCCCTCGATGCATTTAAAAAGCCTGAGTTTTTGCTCGTCGGACATTGTGACGTGTGGCACGTGCCACGCAACACCGGTCAATTCGACTTTTCCAGCGGCAGTGGCAACGGCCCTAACTACAGCATCGTCGTTGATCGCCCCAGACAACGGCAGCACGTGCTTTGTACCATACAGTACCTTGTCGTAATTTCCGATAAAAAATCCCATGCAGTGTTTGAAAGGAATGGCGAACGAGAAGCTCCCTTTAGGGATCAGTTCCTTCACGATGGTGGAATGTCTCAATTTGAATCCTATTTTACCGTCCAAACGGGCAGTGGAAGATTCGGCGGCATCTAAAGCCCAACAGTTCCCCAGCAATGATACTTGATCACTCGAGCCGTAGGTGAGCAGGCCTTTCATCAATGTCCCGTACCCCAGGTAATTTAATTCATCTACGAGCTTGTCCCCCAAGTGATATTTAATGATGGAAAACAGGTACATGGGACCGTTATTGACGAGAGTCGCGACATCAGCATCGACATAATTAGTACCGTCGCCTTCAGCAGCTTGCCTCTAATCAGAAATAACTGTTAGCAAAATGCAGGAACAAATCCTGGTTTTCGATTATAATTCTAATTTCCGAATTGACATTGTTGAGGTTAGTTCCTACAATCGGATTATATTCGTGAAAAGAATAGCTCCACGGAGCTATCCACGGAGGAATCGTGTTGTAACGATTCGATTATGTTCAGATAATCTTCAGTTAAACTCATCTTCTGGCCGCGGTTATAAATCTGTTGAATGCTCGTTTTTTTGGCATTAATTTATTATTATCTCTGACTAGCCCTTTTCCCAATATTCTTTTTTTTTCTTTCAAATACCAACATTCCTTTTGTTTTTTATATAACGATTATTTTTTCGATCTGAGGTGAAGGCGGACCGTCAGCGTTTCGCCGTTTAAATTTATTATTTCGTTATCTTGAGAAATTAACCAAATGCGTATGTTTCCAATCTTATCGGTAGTGACTGGCAGATAAATCAAATTTTGAGGAGCGATTATCACTTTGTAACCTGGATAAAAAGTGAAAATGCAAGGTTGCGTGTCGTCATTCACGTACGAGGATCCGATTATATTAGTGTGAACGAAAATCGTATTGATGCCCAAAATATCTACAGATTTTTTCCCCCTGTTGAGATTTAGTATAAGTGCCCTGGAGGAACCCCAAGACTTGGCCTAAACTGTTATCTCCCGATAAAGACACTCCATAGGCCGGATTACCGATGATTAAGTTAGTTTTTAAAGTATTGTGGTTTGGTTCTATGGCAATGACATCTTTTTCGTGTCCGTTTCGCTGTATTACAGCTTGAATGAAATTATTTAAATCGGAAATTTCGTAAGCAACCGGGACAACTCGCACCTTAATCCAGTACACTCCGCCGTCGATGGTGTACGAAATTTCGTTGTTATCGTCGCGAACGTTAAATATGCTGTATTATGTATCCAAGGAAACTAGAGCAATTTCGTTTTCCTTTTTAGGATTCAAATATATGAGCGTTCTTAAATTGCAGCTCAGTTCAGCCCCTACTCCCGTTAAAATGATTGAACTCGAATCCATGGCTTTTTTTTTATTTTTGTTATTTATTTATAACCATAAATATCATTCGAATGCTTAGTCGAGCTCAGACCGTGACAATCAGTAATAATTCTCACGATGTTGAAGCATCTGCAATGTGCCAAATTTATAAATCAAGACTATCACCCTATTGCCAATTCCTCATTTTCATAATGTGAAAGTTCATAAAGCATTTATACCACTCAGCCCACTTTCTACGTCTAAGTCCACGAGTTATGAGCAGTTAATTAAAAAAATATGAACTTGGTGGTAACCACACATTACAAGACACCTAAGGAACAGACAGGGGAACTTCACATTCAAACTTATAGCAATAACTTTTTATAAAATGTAAAATTAAACGGCAACACTTACAGCTGCTTCGTAATATAACACACAAAAGTTCCCCCCCCCCCCCGAAAAGTTTGGAGATGAACATACGAGCAAAGACATAAATATAACATGGCATGAAAGTCTTCATCATTTCAGCTGATTTCCTCATTTTTCTGTCCGCGGTTTAGCTGGTTTCCTCATTTTTTAGCTTTGCAAACCTACTAAAAATACATTTAAAGTCCCTAAAAATGTATAAATTTGGTGGCTTTCCTCCTATTTGCTCGTTTTCAACTAAGACTGACTTTCATGCCTGTAGAACTGTCATGTCTAAACATAGCACAATAATTTATCTAGAATTTTAAAGCCTCGAAATAAGATCACCGAAGAATTTCATTTCCCTACTGAAGGAATAAAAACCGTTTTCTGAGTATTATTGGCAGCGATAGACTCAGTAGGACACAGTATTCATTCATTTCTTGTCGGTATTCAATTTCAAATAATTCTGAGCATAGGTCTCACACAAAAAATTATTAGAGCCGGAATTACATACGTAATTTATAACGACAGTTATACACTTTGAATATCTCTGTAATGTGTATTGCAGTGCCAAAACTGCACCGTAACTGAGGTTAGCCTAACACTTTAAATGCGTCGAATGTACCACGCAATCTTAGGTTTCATTAACATTTTACATTTTAAAAGTTACATTAAATATTCTAGCATTTTAAGAGGTAAGTCACCCCCCCCCCAAAAAAAAAGTCCTTAATTTAATAACACCTAGATTTGGAGTTTGTTTAATAACATTTCTGTAAATGTCTAATGCAGGACCAATTTAATTAAATAACTCTTAATTTTATCTTAATTTTAATACTAATCTACTAATTTAATCTTAATTTTAAACTAATTTAATTTATATTATTTTATACTAAAAAGATTAAATATTAATAAAGTGTAAACTTACATAATTATTACAAGCAGCTCCAATTCAGTCTGTTGTCTGATCCTTCCAAACTTCAGTTAGATTTTCTTGCAAACCAACATGTGTTTATATACATTTTTGCCTGCATATAACTGTATTGGGTCAAATTAAAACTTTTCAAATCTCGGCCAGACTTCCTGGCTGAGATTTAAAATAATGAGATTTCCAAGAATTGTTCTAAAACTAGATTTCAATTACTCCCTCGTCCAATCAAATTAATTTCCTGGTTAACCTACTTCCTGGATTTCATTCTGGAAATCCAGATTTGCCCATTGGGAATCTGAAATCTGGTTGTTTTA
>JAHWFP010074019.1:4815-28300 GCA_023313725.1 Lithobius niger | reverse complement strand
GCCAAGTTCCGAATGGTTCGGCCCTTCAAAGAAGTGATATCAAGACACCAAAACATTCGCCAACTTAATCGCACCGAATAATACTTCGGACGTTAAATGAAAATTTGAACATTGCTACCGAAAGTAGCAATGTTCTAGTTTTCATTTAACCTTCTAATTATTAAGAGGTGCGATTAACTTGGCGAAAGTTTTCGTGTGTTGATATCACTCCTTTGAAGGGCCGAACCATTCGGATCTTGGCGCCCCCTTTTACCAGTTTTGGTTTTTGATATGATAAGACCTTTTTGGAGAGGTTGTTTCCAATGCACTGCATAGTTTATTTTTATTTGCATTTATATCTGAATTAATAAATAAAATAATATATTTGTTGCAATAAAATGACCAAGTCCTAACAATTTCAACGTTACGTTATATTATCACTAGTAATGTCTCCAACAGCCCATTTCATGACAGATAATACACAGACACGAAACTAGTAAGATACTAACACGAAACTAGCGTGTTATACCAGCAACACACTAACAAGACATTAGCAAGAATTTAAGAACATGAAACTAGTAAACCTCATCAACAAATTAGCAAGAGAGTAGCATAAAACTACCAAGAAACTATAACATGAAGGTAACAAGAAACGAGAAAGAAATCATTCGAATTACCGCAAAACCAGGAATCAACTCACAAGACACTAACGTTATAGTAGCAAAAACCTAGCATGAAACTAGGCAATGCACTACTAGCACTAACCTTGAAAGAAATTATCATGAAAAAAAAAAAAAATTAATATAAGGGCTGCCAGGGTTTTCCCCTAAACAGTGACATCCACCTAAAACCAAGCAGAACCC
Organism: Lithobius niger; assembly: GCA_023313725.1. Lineage (NCBI taxonomy): Eukaryota > Metazoa > Arthropoda > Chilopoda > Lithobiomorpha > Lithobiidae > Lithobius > Lithobius niger. The sequence continues at coordinate 27,458 of JAHWFP010074019.1, read as the reverse complement.
CAAAATATCTAAAAAAAAAAAAAAAAGTGTCCGCCTTGTCAAGTTGTGATATCTACCCAACACCAACAAAATCAATAATAACCACCGAGTCTCTAAGACTTGCATTGAAAAGTAGTGATATGCACCGAAAACCAACTGCAAGAAACTCGAGTTTATATAAAAACTATCTGCCCACCAATTACAACGGCAATAAAAAACCAAGAAATTACTAAAATCAAATTTCTGATGTTTCTAAAATAAAGCAAAAACGAACAACAGTAGTAAAAAACACCAAGTTTCTCGAACGTGTCTGCCTTGTAAAGTTGTGTTATCCACCAACACAGATCAGCATTCTCTAGAAACACCAAGTTTGTACAAAGTATCCACCTTGCAAATCATTGAAATACACTCAAAATCGTGTGCACGGTAGCTACGAGCACTGGGGCGTCAAATTCGGTAGGCGTCTTGGTCCCGGCTGTACATCTCTGGCTTCGTACAGACCCGGCCCCGGGTTCGATCTTGGTGTTGGGAAGTGTATGTCCGCGTTTTTCTCCGCTTGTTTCCCGCCCGTTGCACGAGGGCTTCCTCCGGGTACTCTGGTTTCCTCCCTCCTGCGACAAAAAACAAAAAAAACAACTGATACGATGGAGGTTCCTTCGGATGAATATCTGCTACTTGGGCCTTCAAAAAGTTGTATAGCTTACTGGCCGACACCAACTATATACTGTATACTAACAACCAGTTGTAAGAACCACCAAGTTTGTAAATAGCGTATGACTTGTAAACAGTGATACCCACTTAAAGGCTGGTTGCCACCAAATTAGCATTGTAGCATCTAGGCTTATCGAGTTCTCTCTCGCAGGAAGCAAAAGAATGCACAAGGCAAAACTTTTCAACGCATCAAACAAGCCACGTGACTCCTTATAATAGGGCCACTAAGAGAATGACTTGATGTTATCATCGATTGTTTAAGTCGTGACCTCGCTTGCTTGTTTTAGGTGCATGCAAGGTGCACTCTTGGCTTTCATTACCCGTTACCAAGGATTCATCCATGGTTTGGCAGCGCTACGAACACGATCGGATCGAGGTAGTCCGTGCATTAGCAATGAATTCAATTGGAATGATCGTTTTGAGACGTTATTATGGCTACGTCAACACATAAAATAATTTTAGCAGTAAAGAAAGATAATTTGCGGTTCCTCTCATAACATAGTGAAGTGAGAAAATGTTTGTTCCACTAGAAGTACTTTTAAAAACGATTTAAAACAAGGTACGTTATTGAAAAAATAAACGTCGCTCGCGCTTAAAGCATCATTAATGGTTGCCAGGCAACAACAAGTAACGCAGGCAAGCCATCCAAATTCAGCTCCCCAAAATCCAAACAAACAAAATAATAGTGAAATCTCGAGTGAAATATTAAATTAAAAATCTTTAATTTTTTTTATTAAATAAAGGTAAAATAAAATAAGACAAATGAAGAATACGACGAGCTCCACGTGTCTAAAATAGGCATACTACCTAACACGAAAAACTGCTGGACTGCGTACGGCAACTGTTCCAGTAAATCGTAGCCGTCTCGTGATTTCGGCAGTGTTCTATTACTTTAGATAACAAAAGCCTGGCGAGGCGAAAATAGTTTACAATAAATTTACACGTATTACTTTGAAACGTGTGTAAATCCTGGATAAACGGGAAAAACAAATACATTGACAGTGGTTGTCAAACTCGCTCGTTGACCTCTCGTTTGTTTATATACGTAGAACAATGTGGAGCTGCAAATCAACATTTGTTTTGTCCATTCCCGATCATTTCGAGAGATTTCTTGTATCGAGACGTTAACTCTGTAGTGTTGCACGACTCTTCTTTTAATGATTTGTTCTGTTGACAAACATTTTGAATCGTAGCACGAAACAAGGAATCGGTGTGTCGTTTTCTTTATCACCGTCCCTTACTTTAATTGCCTTATAGTGCCGATTACTACCATAAAAAATGGAAACCTAGGTTGCGCCCCCCCCCCTGGGGGTGCGGATGCGGGGGGGGGGGTGGGAGGTTAGGTTGTAATACAGTACATTGTAATCAGCAGTTGGGAAACAACACAAATAAGAGCAAAAAATGGATTTTTATTTTTATTTACCAAGACTTCTAACAAGACTGCTATCCGTTTTTCAGCAAACCCCAAGCATTCCTTTGCCTCTGCCGACACTTTCTTAACAATAGGTAGTTGTTTATTTGTACGCATGTCTACAATAATACGTATTATTATTGACGTGTCAAACAAAATTGAGCTGCGAAATGGGTGATAGACGCGGTCTTTTGTTTTTCCCGGCGTCTGTACATCACTTGCCCGGAAAAGCATTAGGCTTACGCCTTGCGTGAGACGTGTAGCAAACTGTCACGACACTTCAGTAGCAGCCACTGCACACTTTCTGGAATGTGTGGGTATAGTTCTATACTCTCCAAATTCACTCACCCTAGATTCGAAATACTAGACGACGTATTAAACATCTCCCGAGCTTGACTGTGTTAAGTTTTACCGCGCTTCGCTAACGATTCTAACGAAGCCTAATTCGACGCCATGTCTGGGCTCGATTGAACTCGCTGTTAGCAAGGTGCACCTTTTCCACTGGCAAAAAAGCGCGATATTCGACGAACGCCGAGTCATTCTTTCAGTGGCCGGATCTAGTTATTGTGTAAAAAAATTGATGCGGCCCTCGTGCACCTGGAAACAAGCTATAAAGATTAACGAAGCTGACGTCACTAGATGGCGCCACGGAAAAATATAAAGAAAATCCCCTGGCGCCATCTAGTGACATCAGTTCCGGTAAACTTTATAGCTTGCTTTCAGGTGCACGAGGGCGTACCAAATTTTTACTGAATAATTAAGGAGTCACGTGGCTTGTTTGTTGCGTTTAAAAGTTTTGCTTTGTGCATTCCTTTACTTCCTGCGAGAGAGAATTCGATAGGCCTAGTTGCTGCAATACTAATTTGGTGGCAACCGGCCTTTAAAATCAACAACAGTAGCATGAAGCACTAACTTTCTAAAAAAAACTAAGTGTCTAACTTTCAAAGTAGCGATTTGCACCCAAAATCGACAAAGCCAGTAAGAACCAACTACAGCCCCAACTATTGTCACGACCTGTCTTCGGTGGCACAAACATGACATCTGGAGTGAGATGCGTCGGAATCTAAGAAGCTAAAAAAAAATGCACGGGGTTCTTTAAAGATTAAATTACAGTAAATCATAAACTCAAGGTATCAACAAACAAACTATTGATTCGGTTTCCTCATTAAATGTATGATTTTTTTTTCAGAAAAACCCTCCTAACTCTAAAATTGGAGGTTCTCTGTAATTTTTTATGAGGGAATGTCATTACAGCTACTCACTGTTGAGTGAAAGGCAAAAAAGTGCTTTGCACATAATTTCTCCGAATTATATTTCTTCGAACGTGCTCGGCATCAAAGAGCTCGGAACACTGGGAGCTTGCAAAAACATAAGGCATTAAAAAATAATAATAATACATAATTTCTACCTTCAAATCTGAAGGTTCCATGAAAATTTAAAATCGTTCGTGGCATTGCCTTCACATCAAAATCGCGAAACGCTTCCTCGCAAGCAGCGATATCCACCCAAAACAAAAAATTAGTGAGAAGCACCAACTTTCCAAAAATTATCTGCCTTTTAAAAATGAGTCAGCCTTGCAAAGCAGTGATATCCTCCTTCCCCGTCCACTAACATAACATGCGGTAATAATCACCAAAACTGATTTGCAAAACTTACATCAACCCAAAACGAACAACAGGAAGAAGAAATTCCAAGTTTCTAAAATTTGTCACCTTTCAAAGTGACAATGGCGAAACGAATACGGTTTCAGCAAGCGAAATAGCAGAACCTTTCAAAGTTGTGATATTAAACCTTTCAAAGTTGTGATACACACCAAAAACCAACAACGGTAGTAAAAAAAATACTCAAGTTTCAAAAATGGTCCACATTCCAAACCAGTGATATCTACCCAACAACAACAGTAGTATGAAGTATCAACTTTCTAAAAATTCTCTGCCTTTCAAATTAGTGATATCCACCAAAAATCAACAATGGTAGTGAGAAACACCTAAGTTTCTAAAAATTGTCCGCCTTTCAAAACAGTGATATTCACCAAAAACTAACAAAGACAGTAAAACACACCCAAGTTTCTAAAATTGCCCACCTGGAAAACCAGTGATATCCACCCAACAACAACGGTAGTATGAAATATCGACATTCTTATAAAGTGTTTGCCTTTCAAAGTAGTGATATCCCACCAAAAATCACCAACGGCGCTGCGAAACACACAACTTACTAAAAATTGTCCGGTTTGCAAAGTACTGATACACACCAAAAACCAACAATGACAGTAAAAAGCATTTTCTACTTTTCTACCCAAGTTTCTAAAATTGTCCACCTTGTAAACTAGTGAAATCCACCCAACTACAGTATAAAATCCCAGCTTTCTAAAAAGTGCCTTCCTTTCAAAGTAGTGATATCCACCAAATACCAACAACAGTATGTGGTGAGAAACAAATACTTTCTAAAATGTGTCCTCTTTGAAAAGCAGTGCTATCCACCCAAAACTAACAACACTAGCAAGAAACACCAAGTTTCAAAAAATTGTCTGCCTTGCAAAGCAGCGGATATCCATCCAATACCTACAAATGGTATAAGACCCACCAAGCATCTACAAAAAATGTCCGCCTTGCAAAGCAGTGATATCCACCCAACATCGACAGTAGCAGTAAGAAACTAGCATGAATCCACTGCGAAACTAACACAGGACTGTCAAGAAACTAACACGGAACGTAGAGAAGTTAACAAGGAACTATTCAAACTACCGTGAAACCAGCAAAACACTTACGTTAACATTATATAATGTGTAAATTTCCAATAAACACGAAACTGGAAAGAAACTATATAGGAAGAAGCTAGCAACACTAACAAGAAAATAGCAAGAAATTATTACAAAACCGACAAAACACTGATAAACACGAAACAAGCAAAACCCACCACAAAACTAGTAAGAAACCTTTTCATACTTCCTGTTCATATCTTCCAAGTCTCTACTTTCTTCTTACTTAGCTTCTAGCCAGGAAGTGTAGAGACACTGCCGAGACTGAAGACAATTTATTGAGATTATACTGCTAAACCAGAGATAATACCGAAATTTCAACAAGTATCGACGTCAATATCCAAGCAAAAGTTAGTAAAATGAGTTATTCAGTCATCATTTTAAACATTCGAAAGGCTGACTTAAAAAAATATTACTGGTTTAATGTCCAATGTCTGTATATGAAACTAACATGAAACTAGCATGAAACTATAGCAAGACACTATAACACGAAACTGGCAAGAAAGTGATAGCCAATATTTTTAAAATATCTTGCGTGGTATTTTACTGGTATTTCATTTTTATTTTTAACGACATTTTTCCAGGTTTTCAAGAAGTCGTACGAACCCTGAATTACGTAATCTATAGGTCTGACAGTACTAAGCCCTCTAATACTATGGTTTTACCATTTTACAGTGATGTCGTTTAGCCAAGTAGAATGAACCAATCTGACCTATCGTGTTCTAAAGTATAAACTGCAAAAACATGTTAATACAGCAGTAAGGTTTCACGTGGACTAAACAATACACCATCACTGCGGTGTGTGAAAGCTTAACGGAAAGTTTATTTGTGTTCCTTTGCTGTTTTGATTTCATCCTTACCCTAACCATCAAACGAATTCGTTTTTGTTTTCTAATTAACGTCTATTGGATGGGAGTTTTTGCTAATCGCACGCAAAGCATTACAGGCCTACCAACCTCCCTGGACCACTGCACTGTGACTGAGGTTGGCGCTAATGACCAAGCTGTCGACGAGCCTCACCCCCCCCCCCAACCTCCCTCAACAAGCGGTTTCCGTCTACAAAGATTTCTTTCATTTTCCACATCAATCGTGTCCGAACCCCTATTAAGCCAGCTAAAACGTCATTCGAAGCGAAAAATCTCCCTCCAATCGGACTCGTCCACAACAATTGCTCCCAACTAGCTGCTGTGTCGTTGCAAAGAAACATGGCGGCCTCACTGTTCGGTGCGGTTTTAAGCTTAGTCAACCTTTAGTTCATTTAATTTAAAACGAAGGAGTGTTTAAAATGTATATGATTTACCTGTCGATGAGGATCTGGTAGGTCGCACGGGGGAGTACCAAGAGTTATTTTAATTATTACTTTTGCCGTTTTGCTGCATTAAGCTCCATAATATCACAAGGCAGCGGCACGATAGGCTACTCAACGCAATCAACGACTGTTTATTTACAATCGAAACTTTCTTAATAAAACATGTAAATTATGGACGATAAATCCTGACGTAATATGCGGCTTTCCCTTCTATAGCTGTCTTTGACTTCGCCATTATCCTTTATTCGATTCAACGGAGTCAATAAAAAGCTATTATATTTACAACTGTGCCACGATACACTTCAGGATGTGTGCGATCCTTTTTAATGTAAGAGATTTAATAACCCCACCCCTACCCACTGCGGGTTGGATTGGGAGGAGTCGGGGTTCCCCGGGAATGTGCTGCAGGGGACCCAGCACCTCGCGAGGACGAGAGGGAAGGAATTGCCCGCAAGCTGGAGTATTGAAATCTGCGTGAATTTGGAACGTTTTTCTAAAAATTAGAGATTCAATTTTCGTAGGAGAAAGAAAGATGGCCGCTTTCGCCTTACGGCCTTTATATAGGAGGATATATATGCGCACTGAGGTTAGCGAGCTGGCCGGTTTTAGACAATTTCACCACATTCGAGAACAAGAATCCAGAACCCCTGCCTCCTTAAGGAATTCGATCATATAGTAGCCGTCCAATGGCCATTGGCAGGCATGTTAATTGGCCGATTGTTTTCGCCAAGAACGCGTGATAGTTTAACGGTTTCAGGTCCGGGTTCATCAGTTTTGTCCAAGCAGACCTTGGCTGCCTTACGAAGTGTTCAAACGCAACAACAGATTAAGCCTAATGTGGGATATGTCCCGTTTTCGAGGAATTGTTTTCTAAAAAGACAACAAAAGTCAGGAAGCAGGCATGTTGCCAGGAGAGTCTCTTTCTCTAGGAGAAGGTGCTTTCAGACGGAATCGACATGAACGAATCGCAACAGTACCGTATTCATGAAAACGGTAATTTGTGGTAAAAATATATTCGAGTTAGCAAACTTTGCGTCTTCTCGGATGATTTACGGGGAGGGAGGGGACCAGGGGAAGCCCGATTATGGAATGCTGTCATGACTATTTAAGGAAGCACATCGTCTGTAGACATACATGGATAGGGGTAGGTTTATAAAAACAACAGCGACTGTCAGTAACATTGAAAAGGATCGTACACATCTGAAGACACGGAATGCCAGTGTGGAACTAATCTATCGTGGCACAGTAATAAACACTAGCATTTTATTGACTCCGTTAACACGAGTAAAGGGTAATGACGAAGTCAAACACAGCTGTGGAAGAAGGACAAGCCTCATATTAAGCCAGGATTATTGTCCAGAAACTACGTGCTTTATTTATAAAGTTTCGATTCTAAATAAAACAATCGTAGAATGCGTGATATTATGGAACTTAATGCAGCAAAACGGCAAAAGAAATAAATAAAATTTTAACTCATCGATTTAAAATACTCCTTCGTTATAAATTAAACGAACCAAAAGTTGACTAAGCTTACAACCGCACCGAACAGTGGTGCCGCCTTGTTGAAACGCAGCGGGCAGCGGCGGATTCCGGGCGAGTTGGAGCGATTGTTGTGGACGAAAAAGTCCGACTGGAGGGGACTTTTTCGCCTCGGATGACATTTTAGGCGCACTTGATGGGGGTTCGGACGCGATTGATGTGAAAAATGAAAGAGGATTGTTGTGGACGGGATAGCTTTTTGAGGCGGTTGGTAGGCCTGCATTAGTCTTTTTCTTTTATTAGTCTGCAATTAAGCGAAAACGATGAAACAAGCCTCGGTATAAGCGAAGATTGGCACGTCCACCCACGTTGACTTTCCCACGTTTCCCGACATTTAGGTTTCCCCTTTCCCAATGACGCACATGATAAATTTTTTGGCCAATTTGTTTTTTGTTGTGGGGGTAACAATCAATCATCCATTGTACTCATAAGCGGTGAACATTGCGGTTGGTTTCCGAACAACAAGGATGTCCTATACGGTTTTCATCAATTTGTTCGTTTGTACTTTTATTTCATTTATGATTATTGCGTTTATTTGTAATTAGTGTAAGTGACGGTAGTTTGCAATGTTTTTAACTTTAAAATTACTAAAAGTCGAGTTTCAGCCAATTCTTGTTTGCCTTCCAACAACAACAACAACAAAAATTAATTCCTGTTGTTTCCCCTCTGTCTTTCCAGCCCCCGCAGAAGAGTCTATGGAACGGCGAAATCCTGGGCTACAACGTGGGCTACCGTCAACACGACTCGGCCGAACCATACTTGTTCAAAGCGGTGGAGGGAGTGGCCGAACGGGGAGGCGAACTGGAATTGCGCCCTTTGCTCCGTTTCACCAAATACGACGTGGTGGTGCAGGCGTACAACCGTGTTGGCCCTGGCCCCGTCTCCGAGCCAATCACGGCAACGACTGCCGAGGAAGGTAAGCACCCATGACCATCGCAACTACCCGACAACCTCCTCCCTCTCTCTCTCTTTCTCGCGAGATGATAACGCGATGCTAGACCTGATAACCTGCTGCTTGCGCCGGCCACCATTGCCATTAATGTCAGCGTAACTACAGTGGATTGCAGGCCCTTTCCGCCCCAACCACAGCGCAAATTGGCTCCAGTCACGAAGCTGCTTCTCTTTTTTTTTTGTCGCCTCTCAAACACCGCTTGGCCGTTCGCACTGACTCCAGAAACCCCTCGGGAATTAAAGATGAAAACCTCCCGTCCTTTCCACTGTCCTTTCCGCCCCCCCGACTTTTAACTCATTACACGTCGGAGGGGGGGGGGGGGACGAGTTGAAGTGCATTATCACCTGGGAGTGTGCGGTTCGTGCTTTTGTTTCCTGCCGTCTCACTAATTGTAGTGATTAGAGGCGCGAGTTTCGGGATAAACACCTCGTTTGTATTGATGCCACCACCGTCTCACTGCTGCTGCGGCTCCTGTAGTGCTTTGTCGCCCACGCTGACCTGCGTATGTTAAGTAGTTTCACTTTACGTTTCGTAAGAACCTGTTAGGTCGTAATCTTACATTTAAAGCAAAGTTTCACAGCAAAAAAAAAAGACGACGGCCACAAGTACACCAACGATGAAAACAGGCGAGCGTGTTAATTCTTTGGCCAGCGACAAGTTGAAATAGGCACGTTGTTGCCTCGATTCGCTTGACCCCCTGATAGTGGCGGTTTTGGTTCATATTTAATAACAGTTTTAGAGTTATTCGGCTTAGTTCACTATAGTTTGTTCCACATTATGTTTGCAGGAAACTGACTTTATGACGTCACGTTTCCTTGCACGACTAGTGCGAAAACACATAAATACCCCATTTGTAGGCTCTAACAGTAGCTGTGTGATGTTTGTGATAACTGTGTGTCTACAAGTGTAATATCCACGTTTTTGCACTCGTAGAGCAAGGAAACGGTCGTGTCGTCATACAGTCAGTTTCCTGCAAACATAACATGGAACAAACTATAGTCGAAACGCTGGCGACAAACGCAAGATCTAACTAGCCACGCCATGTTTGGTAATGAATTAACATGACGAATTTAACTGTGAGAGTAAAAGTAGGGTAATAAATTATAGTAATTTGGCGAAAGAGACTTACATGATTTTAACCGTTGAGAGTCTAAGTCAAAGACATTCTTAAAACTGTCCTATTGTGCACGCAGCGTATCTTGGGTCCTCCAGTTATTTTATGAGCGACTACGTCTTCCTTGACGGAGCGGCTTTATTCGACGGCCACCGTTGTTTCCGTAACCATCTAGGATATCAACAAGGTGCTCTGCTATCGAAAACATACAATCGATTATATGTAATCGTTCTGGGGCGAACTCAAGATAGGCCGCGAACACTATAGGCGATAAACCCAGTTTTATCACTAGGTTTACTACCAGACTAAGCCTGCATGTATAGCCACGCCTCAATCTCCCTCCCTTTTTTTCCCAATAACTTATTTTTATTTTCATTTAAGGTTACCATTTGCTTTGTTATCCGTTTTTTTTTTTTTTTATAAATTTACCTCTGTGCTCATTTTTATTACTTATATAAGTTGTTTTTATTTTTCTTTGCAAATTTTACCAATTTTGTTCCAGTCTCCTCATAAATTTGGTTTGGTTCAATGATGTCATAGAATCATTTCCACGACTTTTTCTTGTAATCATTGTGACAAGTCAGGGAGTGGACGATTGAATTCGAGATTGAATATCTCAAACCCAATTCACTCCTTACTGCATAGGTAGGGGTCTATGCACTGAGAACACATATTAGGTACTTAAACACAAGTTTAGGAGCTTGGTTTAGTCCTTAGCAGAGTCCAGAGAGCCAACCTTTCTAGTTGCCTCTCCTTCACCAACTGCCCTTCGGTTGTTCAGCCCCTCAGGCATTACGTCACGTGACGAGTTAACAGGTGCGAACCGGTCCCGACTAGTGAGCAGTGGGGGCTAGCTCACTACCCAGCTGTTGCCGTCCGGCCAAGTTCAGCTGTTGGGCTGAAGTTGGCAGGCGCACAACAGCATATGTAACTGCAAGGTGCACCACGAGCGTTGACTCGTGTTGCGCCCTGCTATACGTAAACAGCTCGTTACATCAAATCTAACGTTTTCAGATGATTCAATGTTTTTTTCTTTAAATTAACGCACTAATAAGCTTAAATCCCAGTAATTTCGTGCAAACTCCCATCCACTTCTGTTAACTCTGTTTGTTTTAGATTAGATTAGATTAGATTAGATTAGATTAGATTAGATGCGAAAATGACGGTGCGAAGCCAGTGGTTATGAAGTGCCCCCTCCACCCCTCTCTTTCGCCAATCACGCAAAGCAAGCCATTCTTCCAAATGTCAAGTTAAAACAGACAGACAATGTACTCCGGAAGAGAATTCCTAGGACAAACAATTTCAGCGAAAAAGCTTTGGCAGAAATTAAATCTTGAAACAAGTCCTTGCAATTTAAAGCTTAGCCGCGATTGCTGTTGAAAGTTGCGAATAAAAAAATTAGAAGGGTTGATGTAAAAAATCACGTCAAAATATGATAGGTTAGAATAATTTCATCCCTGTCAATTCTGTTACGAATTCAGAGAATGTTAAAGGAAGGTGCCGAATAGGTGAATACTACGTCGTCAGCTTACGTCTACAATTTTCAGGTTTGTCAAAGTTCGTAGCATAAAAAGGTGTGAGAATTTGTAAGCAGTAGTAGACAGCAAAAGTCATGTACAACAAGGCAAATAAAAATGTGTCGAGAAGAGAATTTTTCTTTTACTACGTAGTCATACATACGGAAAGCTTACGATTAGCCTAGTCTGCATTAATATCAAACTTGAAGATACCCGAAGGTAACTTCCGAGGGCAGTTTTTTTGGGAGTCATTTTAGTGGATCTTCGAATAGTATTTGACGCCATCGACAGAAATGTCCTATCCTAGTAAAGATACAAAGTTATGGTAGTAGAGGGAAAATGTACGAAATCTTAAAAAGTTATCTAAACTAGCAGAAATTGCATTGCTAAAATTAGCAGTACAGACAGCGATAGTATGCAAATTAATAAGGGAATATCGTAAGGGTCAATCTTGGGACGTTTGTTATTTTTAGTTTATACATAAATGATATTGATAATAATCTTAAAAACTTAATACTCTTTGCAGATCATATTTGTTTATAAGCTTTTGACTACAACTGTGAAAAATTGTAAATATTTAGTAAAAAATAGTCGACTAAGTTCACATATGTTTGCATAAATGTAGTTTACATTAGTGAAGAAAAAACAGTTTACTTGGAAATTAAAACAGAGCTTACAAAAAAAAATTTAAACAAAAGATTGTATTACTGTACAAAGAGCCTGTACGTAATAATGGTGTTTTATACAATTTTTTTTCTTGGCCCAGCATAACCCTGTCAGGCCTGATGTACCCAAACAGGCACAGCTACAAGAAGGAGGAAAAAGTAGGTCCCTAGGCACGCCGCAAGCTTTGTAATGGGGCCTGGGGACTCCGGGCAAAGCGGACAGCAGCAGCGTCCTGGTCCCCAAACCATGTGATCGCTTGCTTGAAACCCGCGATCGACCCAGCTGCAATAGAGGATTTTTTTTAAATCACCAGAATTAATTCGGGTCCGAAATGGATATATACAATGCTTTCTTGGCCCAGCCAAACCCTTTCAGCCGTGGTGTACCGAAACGGGCACAGCTACCAGATGGAGGAAAAATTGCCCCCCCCCCCCCTCCCAGGCATGCCACCAGCTTTGCAAGGGGGCCTCGGGGTCCCCGGCCAAAGCGAGCAGCAACTGCCCAGTGGTCAGCGTTCTCGTCCCCAAATCAAGAGAATGCCGGACCTACCCAAGTCCCCTTGGATTTAAAAAAAAAATCACCAGAATTAATTCGGCTTTAAAAAGGTTAAATAATAACAGCTTTAATTTGAAATAAGTAAACACTGTCAACTATTTAGGGTTAGGCTTATACATATTGATCAAAAACTAGAAATAAGAATCGCATACTACTGAACTAGTTAAGAATTTACACAAAATTATGCTGAAATTAATATATCAGCAGCGACGAGTTCTGGTCGAATCACACCTAAATATGGAATCATACACTCATACACAATATGAGTATGAGTATGAGTTGAATATGATCAATTTTTACTCAATTTTTACCCCAACTTTTATCCGTGTACATTTTAACAAGTGAAAATTCAATCATATAACGCCTTTTTACGGCACACCTGACGTTTTTGTTTGTAATATATATATATATGATTGAAGTCCTCTTTCCTGAAAAACTAAAACTATTAATTTCTCCGTTCCTATTCAATATATTTCCACCAAATTTGGCCAGATAGTAGACAGGTATGAAAGGTATATTTATGCCAACTTTCGTCAATTCCGTGCAAGAGTAAACGTAGGGAGCCACACGTAAATTTGAAAACTGTTCACTTGTTGTTTTTCTTGTTCTTGTGTGACACGGGTTTCAGAAAAAAACTACTGCACTTACCTAAAATCTGAAACATGATCTCTGTCAGGAATTTCCTTGGGCTTCATCCTCACACAGACCACTTTTTAATTGTTCGAGCCCTTCCGGAGTTACATTGTTTTAACCATTGTTTTACATTGTTATAATTAGGGAACTTTGTCACTCAGCGAACGCCAGTTTCATTCTTCGCGAATGTGTTATGTCTTTGTTACAAGGTTGATAGTTGAAGGGTAAAATGAAAGATAGGGCCTTCGGGCTTCGTCGGGCAGATGACCGGGTACGGTTAACGCTCGCTAAAACCCTTTGAAAGAATCCGTGTTTCAGCTAAACGGATATAGTTTAAACCTAACTAAGTAACGTTGTTAATTCCGAGGCCAACTGGCAGCTAGAAACGTTAGAATGCCGTATTTATTTCGCAGATTCAAGATTTCAGAGCTGAGATGAATTGTTTCGAAATGGGCTGCAACAATCGACTGCATGTATAAAGCTTTGTAGCGCGACGCCATAGCTGTAAAAAAAGGTTCACGGATTACAAACAAAAACGTCAAGAGTGTCGTAAAAAAAAAGGTTATATGATTAAAGTTTTACTTTGCTTGTTAAAATGTACACGGATAAAAATTGATAAGTTTTAATTAAAATAATCAAATGTACAATTGAGAAAGTTGCATCTGTTTAAGTGCTGTTGTGCGTAAAGCACAACAGCACTTAAACAGATGCAATTTTCTCAATTGTACATTTGATTATTTCAATTAAAAATTATCAATTTTCATCCGTGTACATTTTAACAAGTAAAGTGAAACTGCAATCATATAACCCTTTTTTACGGCACACTTGAAGTTTTTGTTTGTAATTGAATTTTTTGACTTAAACAATAATACTGTATTGACACGTGTGCAGAAAATACAAAATAAAATTATTCGTGGTCTTTTCTGGGACAGGGGAAAAAACAAACATTAAGAAAATCTAATTTGATAAGGCTACTTGACTACAACAACAAAAAAAAACTATTTTTATAGCCGACGAAAATATATATTACCTGTTTTTATAGCGTTTCTCCTTTTGAGCTAGAATTATCCTCTAGAAGCTTTAGAGCTTTTATCCCAGTCGGACTTGTACCTACTGCACATGCGCAGGCTTGGGCTGGCTATATACACGGCGCAGCCGACCGTTTGTCATCATTTCTCTTACGGCGTTCATGTCATCGTGACCGCCTTGAGCTCCCCACCTTCGTTCCGGTTCCCTGATCTTAGGACCATTCCAGCCATCCACGGCGTTACAGCGTTCCTATCGACAGGAACGCGGTCGCCTGCCACGGTTCCATCTTGGTTCCCAATGAGCATTGTAGTCACTGCTCCTCCTCCTTTGGGATCTGGACAGCGACGGACGAGCTACACAGCTCCGCAGATCCGGCTTACCTGGTCACCCCGGACAATGAACCGCTGCTCAGGCCGTTTCTCGGTCGTCTGTTCCCTTTGTACTCGGCAGCCTGTTCAGCCACCTTCTGCAACGTTCCCGGCCTTAGTTGCCGCATTCCCTATGGAGTCATCTAGAGGTCCGTTCCTACGAAGACGCTCCACCTTCGGTTGCGTTCCTCGCATCTCTCAAGCAGCGTTACCTGCAGATCCACGGATTACTTCATCCAGCCATGCAATTCGACGGCGGATGTCTCCTCCCCGTGCCCCGTCTTTGCCCTCGCCAATTCGAACGGGACCCCTTCGTTCCACTGGCAATTTGTCACCAACACTTCAAACACGGTGTGTTACACATCGGCCAGTGCCGTTCCCCACGTTACGCCGTCCATTCCACGACTCATCAGCATCACCCATTCCATGTTGTCCTCCAGGACCTGCTGCAACGTCGGCAATGCCCGGACCTGCGCCTCCTTCTTCTCTGACCAAGGTTCAACTAACCTGTGCCGAAGACTATTCGTTCCTGAATTATGATGTTCACTATACTGTTTTGGGTCGTGGTTCCCCGGACTTTTTGTCACTCTCACCACGTTCCCTGCACCTCCTGCGGTCTAGCAAGATTTCGTTCCCTGGCATCTCTCCCATCGTTCCAGCATCAGCAGAACCTGGTTCTTCAACTGCGGTGCCAACAGGGAACCTCGTTCCCACCTCTCCGGACACGACGAGCAGTTCAACTTCTGCTCATCCTTGCAGTATTTCCTGCACCTTCGTCCTGACTTCTCCAAAGTTTCATCAGTTCTAACGCCCAATCGTCAAAGCCACCAGAATTTGTACCTTGTCTCTGCAGATGCGCAGTTGGCTCCGCAATAAAAAAAACATACACACACCAAAAGAACAACTATAACATGCGCCACTACACACTACGCATGTGCACTTCGCATGTTCTTGACCCATTTTGCTTTCCTATACGTCTTGCTGTTTGCACCGATCCGGCTATACCATAAGCAAGGGTACGCGCAAAAAGCGGTTCCACCGGTCCGGTTCCAGGTTCCGCATCACCGCCCTTGGCGGCCCCATCAGCTACTACAGCGGCAACAATCCTACACCTTCCGCAAACTGCAAACCTCTTGTTCACCTTCCTCCACCAGTCAACCCATTCACTCTTGAATTCTTCGATACCTCCCAGCTCAGCCGAGACCTCTCCGATTCCTTACGGGCAAGTTTTCGTTCCCGAATGTCCGTCCCTTCAGGAACGAATTTACGAACAACAACATTTCAAGTCGAACCAACCCTCGAGCTATTCTATCTGTCTCCACGCAGTGGTAGGTTACTTCGTTCCTGGCCCTACTCGGGCCTCTATTTCACTACCCTTTCCCTCACTCCACTTTTACAATCTACAAGAGGAACGAAAAACAGATGGGGTAGGAGAAAGACGCCATAACTTCCAAACAGGCAACTGTACATTAACATGCATTAGGAACACAGTACCTTTCCACTAGACCACAAGGCCATGGTTTCCTATCCAACCTTTTACTTCACCACAGCAACCGAATCCGAGTCAGAAAATCGCCCGGCCTATTCCCTATCTTACAGCAAATGAGACAGCCAAGCTCACATTCTATGAGGACTCGATTCCTCAACACCAACTCCAAATTTTCGTTCCTCCGCTCCCACATAGGAACCACTACTGTCAACTACACAACAACGACGTTACCCGTTAACTGCTCATTGCTTCAATTCATTAAATTGCCAAAACAAAGAAGAAGAAAAAGAAGAACTTCAGTAGTCTGCCTTACACTGTGCCCCGCTCCTACCTAACGGAATGACCTCCACACGTTCACCAGACCCTCCTCCGCCTGCACCACCCTGTGCAGTTTTGCCGCCAGGGGTCTCTCTCACCCCTTTACAATTCAAATCACTTCGCACGTAACGGTTTTCGCCAGCTCCTCACCCAAGATGTCAGACACATCCTCGTCTAAAGATCCAATCCCACTAGGGGAGGTTTCGAAGGTCAACTTTTCTTCACCTAAAGCCTACTCTTGCTTGGGATTTTCTGGCCCTTCACCATCCTCACACCTTTTCTTCTCTACGTTCCTACTGTTCACATCGATCCGGCTATGCCACAAACAAAAGGAACGCCCAAGGACGGTTCCGCTGTTCTGGTTCCCCGTTCCACCTCCCCAGCTTCGGCGGATCCATCCGCCACTGCAGCCGTAGAAGTTTTGACACTCTCAGAGGACCGCGAATCATTGAATCCGCTTCTTCCGCCTACCAACTCGAGGTCTCCGTTCCTCTCGACACAGCCGAGACCTCCTCGATTCAATACGGGCAAGTAGTCCGCCCTCCTGACGTCCGTTCCATTTCGAATGAACTTTCCAAAGCCAAGGAACGTTATGCTCGTCTAAAGCTTCAGCTCAAGGTTTGCAAAGTAGCAACCAAGCTGGCGTCTGCTCCGCTACACAACTCACACCCTTTGATTTGTCATCATATTCTTCCCAGCACAGTGTTCATTCCGCCGTTCCGGGTTCCCCAGGTCCCCTAACCAGTTCCCAAGTGCGCGAACTGATGGACTCATCCCTTCGAACCTTCAAGCGAAAGGCTCCTACCTCGGATTACACTTCAGCATGGCTAGCTTCCGTTCAGAAAAAGCCACGTTCCGCGGACAATGTTCCTGGACCATCTAAGCCTGTACCATATCCATCAACCTCCACAATCCGTTCCGTTCTACTCAAAGGCCTCCATCTGTCAGCACGGGAACTGAAAAATTTTTTTGATTTCAATATGGAATTTCTCCTGGACTACATCAACGGGTTCGTCAAGGAACTAGAAACCCTTCGCACTGCTTAAACCCAGTTCCCTGCATTACAAGAAGCCACTGCATCTTCTGCCAGTAGATTGTAAGCAATCAGACAATGCTTTCCTACGCGCTTCTAATGTAGCTGTTTCAAACGAGCTCGAAACTCTCCACCGACGGTACCGCTCTTAACGCATCAATTATGTGCTACTTCGTGCTCGCCATGCCTTGCTGTCGCCTATCCCTTCATCCCCACCATGGCGGGCATACTACTGTGCTCGGTCTCGAACTCGACACCTTCAGACAGCACCCACAACAACCAAGGCACGTTTACCTAGTCCCCCCCCCCCCCCAACTTTCAGCTACATCCCCAACTCCGGCCATCATAAACCCACTCAAAGAACCCCGTCACCATTACCGTCACCATACCAGGATCCATACGTAACGACCCGAACATCCCATACTCCGGGTGAGTCGGTAACCAAAACGGAAACCAAATTTTCGGTTTTTACTGAAAACCGAAACCGAAACCGATTCGGATTTTTATGTCGGTTTTTCGTACGGTGTTCGAAAAGTCAAAGACTGATTTGTTGTTTTAATTTTTTTAATAATTATCTTTTCTACGCAAAGCTCCTAATTATTAAAAAAAAAAATAGTAAAGGAAAATGGTGCCACAGCTCGATTCATGGTCTATGACGCTGCTGAAAGTGAAAACAGGAGCGAGTTAGAAGCTAGTAACACTACACGGTCACAAAAAAATAATAATAATACCTGTTTGGAGTAGAGGGTGGCAAAAACCGATGCCGAAACCGTGGTTTTATGTGCATGAAAACCGAAACCGGAACCGAATTCAAGAAAATGAAACCGACCCATTCCTATTAAGTAACATATTTGTGTGGATATGTAAAGTATTATTACACTTCGTATGTTAATTTGTAGATAGCACAAACAAGTACATGTTAGTACTTCTCGCTACACATTAATTAAATTAGTAATAACGTTGCAGCAGTAATAATGTTAAAAGTAGATTGCCAGTCGGATGGAAGAAATCCTGGCTGGTAAGGTCATTAGTTCCAGGCTCAAACGGATGTCATGATCAAACTCAGTTTAAGCCAACAGTTGGCTGTGCAATATCTAGACTAGATAGCTCTTCTGAGGGTGCTGCTAGTATACTGCACCAGGACCCATGACAGGTTATCTTACAACGCATATAGCCCATTTGGTCCCAGAGCAGAGTATATGGCGGCATCTCAGTCAGTCGCAGTGCTGCGCAGAGAATCTGTTGACTCAGTATCTGTGCGTTCCTTTTCTTTGTCGTACGTTTAGCATTACCGAAAAAGAACCGACCGGTGTTACCAGTATAATATGCGTGTGGTGTGTACCTAGCCTGAGCAGAACCACCGCATCAAAAGGGGTCCTATAGGGGTCAAAAGGGATCTTATTATGTGCTTTGAGTGCTATCTCCGGTCTGAACTTTTTAATTTGAGTCTTTTAGGTTTCCCCAATGATATGTGCATTAATCGTCATTTTATTTTAGCCACTGATTTATTTTCTGCGTGTATTTTGTTATTATGGCTCAAGCAACCTTTACCTCGCCTGTGTAGCTTTTAATTTGCACGTCGACGCCATTTTCCTTCCATGCTCCATCTTTGTCTTCTGCTGCTATTTTCTAATGTTGCTCTTCAACAACACAAAAGTAGTTTTAAGTAGTTTTAAAGAGATCTCATGGTGTATACGCTCTGCAAATAAAATAAGAAAATTATATTAAAGCAAAACAGAAAAAGGAAATTGTTTAATTAACGTCTTTTTTCATTGCTAGTATTGTTTAAATACAAGCTCAAATAACTAAGGCTCTTTGTTATCGATGCTCGGTGCTGGATCGGTTGTCTTGTGGTGGTAGTAACAAAAATAGTTTTTTCGATAATTTTGCCAAGCAGTGACCAATTTTAACGTCCCTCGTTAATAGTGTTTTCGAGAACTCTTGAACCGCTCTAATCTCACACCTTATGTCTTTCTTAAAAACAAATCCAAATAGTATATCGCAGGAGACGAGATTTGTCTCCGTCCAGTCTCGTCTAGTATCGACTTTCATTTGCCTTCAATAAAAAAAGCTATTATTATTAATATTATTTATTCACTTATTAAAACACACTTTGTATTTATCATATCAACAACTAAAACTGGTAAAAGGGGCCGCCAAGTTCCGAATGGAACGGCTCTTCAAAGGAGTGATATCAACACACCAAAACATTCGCCAAGTTAATCGCACCGCTTAATAGTTCGAAGGTTAAATGAAAACTAGAACATTGCTACTTTCGGTAGCAATGTTCAAGTTTTAATTTAGCGTCCAAAGTATTATTGGGTGCGATTAAGTTGGCGAATGTTTTGGTGTGATGATATCACTCCTTTGAAGGGCCGAACCATTTGGAACTTGGTGGCTCCTTTTACCAGTTTTGGTTTGTGATATAATATCAGTCCTTTTTTTTTTAAATTGTGTATTGAACTCATCTCCACTACCGTGCAGATGTGTAATAAAGTGGCACGTCAACAAGAAATTGGTTTTCATCATTTTCGGCCTATAGGCCAAACCATTCTCAACTTGGTCACCTCTTTATAGGGTTTTAGTCTGGTTTTAATTTGTTGTAATTTGTTTTCGTCAGTTTTGGTGTGTTGATATCACTCCTTTGAAGGGCCGAACCACTCTCAACTTGGTGGTCTCTTCACCAGTTTTTGGCTTTGTTTATTTTGCTTTGTTTTTAGAGTTGCTTTATTTTTCGTGAATTGAAGGTGAATACAATTTCTTTGACAACGTTGGTTAGATTTATCGTGCTACACTAGTTTGTGTCTTGGTACGCACGTCAGTATGTACGTTGTCATTGTCCGAACTTTGGCTATCCAATGAGAGACGATGCCGACAATAACAATATTTTCGTAATTACGCGCCATCCCACGATATCCTTGTTACACCCCTAGGCTCCAAACCATAAAAGGTTTGCTGTTCGTATCGTACTGCAGTCATTCGTCCAATTTCACAGCTGGAAGCTTTCCGTTATCTCGGTATCGATGAATAATCACCCTATGGAAATTAACATGGGGATGAGCGGCTTAAAATTAGGTAGTAGCTGCTAGCTAGTTCCACATTTTCAACGTTAGATTTTGCATTGAAAGCAGCTTAGCTGGCATTCCTACACGAGTTAATTTTTGTCAGGTGGGTCATTGCTGTTGATTTCAACCCAATTTAAGCTTTTGTACCGCATTATTATTTTTCCCCAAGTACCTGAAATGTGCACAACTATGCTTCAAGATATAAGACACTGGCGCTATGGCGCTGCGCTACAATGGTTTACAACATCGACAATTGAATTGATGTGATGTTTGTTGTGTTGATTGATGCTTAACTTGGCGCGACACACTAGCGTGTGTCTAGATTTAGTACTAGCAGTAGTACCCGGCTTCGCCCGGGCTTTTGTTTCGCCCATGGTTGTTTCCC
This sequence comes from Lithobius niger, assembly GCA_023313725.1. Taxonomy (NCBI): domain Eukaryota; kingdom Metazoa; phylum Arthropoda; class Chilopoda; order Lithobiomorpha; family Lithobiidae; genus Lithobius; species Lithobius niger. Next base: position 6,627 of record JAHWFP010074019.1, on the reverse strand, counting down.
ACTTTTCGCTCGGTGTTGCCTGAACGTACAGTGCAACGGGCAGTTTGTTTTCCTGTAATACTCTCCCTTTCCTCAAATCATCTCCCTCCCATCTCCCCACCCGTTTTTCTCCGATCCACTCCCTCCCTTCTCCGTTCCTCCTCTCGAAAGGGATCTCAGCCTTGTTCCCTCAGACGCCTTTCCATCTCTTCGTCTGAGGCTGCACGCTTTTGGTAAACCTTATGGGATAGACAGGACGGCAATAAGTTGCAGGCTATTAAAGGCACTGTCGAGGAATTACACTCGGCGTGTCGCCGCAGTCGCCGTGAAGTGGTGGCGTTGGGCCGTTTGTGCATTGGTCACACCCGACTTACTCACTGTTTCCTTTTGAGGGCGTTGACCCTCCTGGATGTCATTGGTGTCGACGGTTCGGCACCTCCTCGTTGATTGTCGCCATCTTGATGGAGTTCGTCATCGTTTCCATCTTCCGCAGGACATTGCACGTCAATTGGGCGATAAGTCTGTTCTACTGTCCGGTGTTTTTCAATTTTTGCAGGAGGTACAGATCTATGATACCCGGACCACTGCACTGTGACTGAAGTTGGCGCTAATGACCTAGATGTCGACGCGCCATTAAAGCCTCAATCACCCTTCCCCGTTCTCCTCCTATACACTGACCCATCCCTCCACTTCCCTATACCTCCTCTTTCTACACATAGTTGAATTTGGATAGGTAGCTGAATTAAATACTGCCCTTTCACCTTTTGCGAGATTTGGGCAAATGAACTTGATATGGTCTCCATCCCAAACAACCCAGAAAAGTACCTTTTAGGTTGAGTTAATGTGTAATCATATACTTAGTGGTAACCGAGGTAACGCGCCGCGCCCCCCCCCCTCACAATGGCGTGATTTTCTAAAAAGTAGGACTTCCAGAAGACTGCGCCACACATGGGCATTCCCCGTTAAGGAACCCCCAACTCCCAGTTTATTGATGTGGCTTGACCGATCCGTACCGTGTGAAAAATAACTGTCCTTCGTGTATGACGTCATTTAACACTGCCTGAACGTTGACAGTGACATGCAATTTTTCTTCCTGTAAATTTCCCTTTTCCTCCCATCTTCTCCCGCACCTTTCTCCCCTTTCGTCCCATCATCTCCCCTAATTGATTTGGTCCCCATACCAAACAACCAAAAATTACCTTTTTATATTCAGTTAATGGGTAACCAAAACAAAATTATTAAGGATTCCCGCCAAGGTGTTCGGCCGTTTGAAGTCGTGATATCAAACGCCAAGCTCATCCTACCGAGTAATAGCTCGAAGGTTAAATGAAATTTATGAAAATTCAGTGCTTACTGCGCAATTTTCATTTATTTCATTTAACTTTTTAATTCTTTGTCGGTGGGATTAGCTTGGCGTTTGATATCACGACTTCACACGGCCGAAATCCGTCGTGGGATTCTTAACAAGTTTTGTTTAGGGGATCAGATATATTCAGGGCCGGATTAAGCCTCGTAGAGGCCTGGTGCTTAAGATTTGTTGTGGCCCTGTACACCCCCACCTCCTCCCTCCAGTCCCATAATTAAAAACTTTCCTTTTTTAACAATAATTTTTTTTGTAAAATCAGTAAAAGAAAAAAGTTTTTTTAATTTAAATAATGCCTTATTTTATTTTTCCCGTGATCGTGAGGCACCCTTGAGGCCATTTTTCGGTCTAAGGCCCGGTACTTCAGCACCCAATGTACCCCCCCTGAATCCGGCCCTGGATATATTTGGTGTAGCAAATATGAGATGCAAACACCAATCTAGTTTTCTGGCGCATTTCTTTTTTTTTTT
>JAHWFP010074016.1:22706-50353 GCA_023313725.1 Lithobius niger | reverse complement strand
TCGGGTATTTCTTCGTCGCAATCCAAACAAAACTCTAAACTTTCTTTAAACTTATACAGCTGGCTTCTCGCAAAGTCAATAGCATTATCGACAGTTGCTTGAATAGTTTCTTGAAAGTTGTCTACGTTACCAAAACCTACAGCCATTACGATATCCTCACGATTAATGAGGATATGATAATGACAACTGGTGAAAATGTCAATCTTTCGATTGCTTCCAGTTCAAATTTAAATCTTCGTAGTATTCCTTTGCGATCATCAGGTCTTTTTCAAGCTTAAACGGTTTAGTAGAAAACTGTTTATCGCCTACATCATAAGACAAGGTGATGTGAGGAATATAATCAGGGAAGTCATAGGTCGCACCTAATTCAGTTCCTAGATCATGTCTCTTAGTCAGATAGTCAGATTTAATTTTAAGCACCAGTGCTCGTTTCCCGTCGCGGGTGTTGAACACATGGAATTGAACTTGACGATCGACCTTTTCATTAACTTCATCACAAATCGGAAAATCAACAGGCACACGACTGTAAATTACGGTGGCGTGCATGTCTTTAGTCGGTGTAGGATCAGGAATCTTATACATTTTCTGCAAGTCTTTCAGCATTTCTAATGATGCTTTATCGAATCTCACACCGACATAGGCGCCCTTTATGTCTTCGACAAGTTGGGCGAATGATTTCACTCTTTAGCTTCGTCCTTTGCTTCATCAGCTGGAACTTGCTCTTTCAGTGCAATAATTGCATTGATATAAACTTGTGGATCCTGACGAGCTTCTTCTGGAATAGACAGCAGATCTGCCAGTGCACCAAAGAACTGCGCTTCAAATTCACGACGCTCTGCCAGCAGTTCATTCAGATCATAAACCTGAACTTTCAGGGCATTAAGTTTTTCAACAGACATTGGGTTTCCTTTTTAAGGGTTAATATATCTTTATTTATAAGAACAATATCATTCTCACGAGGAGTTAGACCTTGTTCGGTAATATGAGTATCAGTTGGCTCGACATAACCTGGATATTCACCTTTAACAAAGACAAATGTTGCACCTTTATTTCGGTAATATTCTTCTTCCCAAGGTTGACGAACATCGGTGATCACTGCATCAGCAGGAGCTTTTTTCTCTGCTAAATCCAGCCAGTGTGTATCTGATACAATACGACACATAATATCAGTTCCGAAAGTCTGCATAAACTTACGAATTGAATAAGATTCGGTATCAGTGATATCGAGAATGAATTCGGTGATATGCTCAATGCAATCAACGTACATTGCAGAGGATAAATCAGCATCTTTGAACGTATAGAAAACGGCTTCAATCAGAACATCACGAACCTCGTTAACGGTCATGTTCATAGATTGCTCACGATCATAATCGATGCCAGCTAACATTGCGCGAGTTACTACGCCTTCGTACATACTGCGCTTAAACGCGTGAAACAGGGCATCTTTGATTGGATCAGCGAGTGCATAAGTTTTCAAACCTTCATCACGCATAAATCCCGCAACGGTATCTTTACCGCTACGTTTCTTACCAGATAAAACTATCATTTGGGCTCCTTTCTGTTTTCATAAAATTATACACAGAAAGGAGCGTTTGTCAACCTCTCATTGACGGATGCATTCCTATAGAACGTTTCGATTCAAATCCCTTCAACTGATCTGGAATAACTTTCGATTTAATAACGACGCCGTTACGTTCAATCTCAAAGTATTTGTAACCCCAGGTGACCTGACAAACTGACGCGATGTTGGTCGGGTTGTCGTAGTTGAATTCAATCTCACCCAGCATTTGAGGAAACGCACCAAACAAACGGTACGTCAATAGAATTTTATCCTTAGTGCTGTTCAAAATATGAATTAAAATCGTTTTAGGTGAGCCTCCTTCAAGCCAGGCAGTTGCCTTGCTCTCTCTGTAGTCAACGATGCTCAACATCCATTGATACATGTCGGCATAAGCTTGCAAGTCTTCATCAAGAATGATTCGAGTCGTCATAGGCTCGAATTCAATCCCTGAACCCGGTAGCATTCCTCTTGCTTGCGGGTTCACTGAAAACGGAGTAGCAGCAATGCTTATACTTGGCACGTTTACTTCTTGGACGTTGATTACGAAATCAGAAGCCATACTGTTTGGAATATCCAAACGAAAGTTAGTTTTCTGAGTATAATTCGGAATCGGTGTCACTTAATCTCTCCTCTGCTATAGCGATCTTTTGATGAATATTCAAATGGACTGAAACCGAATTGACTATTCGATTTATAGTTATTGTTGATATTATTCACCGTTGATTGTTGACCGATTGAGTTAATAGTCGCGTTTCGTGTCGCTTCTTTGTTTGCGTCTTCTGCATCTTTCAAAGCGGTTGCGGCAGATGTCAATTCATTAAACGTTTGTTCGTTATTTTCAACCATACCTGTAGAAGTGTCCATATGGAATCTTCTTTCGTTTTCAACTCGAATTTCTTCTAAGTTGTCGGGGTTTGGATAATAATAAACGTTTCCTCGTTTATCGATCAATGGTTTATCACCGTAAGAATCTTTATATTCTTTGTCGTAACCTTCAAGCGCGGAACGTTTATTTCGAGCAGCAACTTCCGCGCGATAGTTCGGGTCTTGAAACTTACTAACATCATCAGATCCTTCACCAGCGCTTTTAGAATACAATGCAGTGCCTGCACCTACGGCAACAGGAGCAGATACAGCGCCAGCAATTGCAGCACCAGCACGACCAGCTAATTGTGCACCACCTCGTAAAACAGATGCCCCGAATCCTACTAGACCTTTAGCACCATTTTTTGTTGCATCCCATACGCGAGCAAATTTACCAGGTCCTTTAGGTTTCGCATCAGGTTTCTTAGGCGTCGGTTTGTCTTTAGGCTTAGGATTCTTTTTATCTGCATCAGCATCACCGAATCCGTCAGGCAATTTAATACCGAATTTTGATGCAATAGCACCCAGTCCGGTTGTCAATACGCCTAATATTCCTTTCAGAACGCCCATTATACCCAATCCGGTTAACGCGGACGTTAATCCTTTAGATATAATTCCCCCTAGTCCTGCAATAGCTGAACCGACGAGGCCGATCATGCTTCGGAATATACCCATAAGCATCAGAGATTCACCCAGCTTTTTCAAGAAAACAAATATTTTCTCAAGCTTCGTTCCTATGCCGAAAATACCTTCTTTGCTTTCGCGGGAAGTATCGTCGCGCTCTTTTTGCTTACGTTCTTCAATTTCACTTTCTTCGTCTTTAGCTCGTAAGAATCCAGCTGTTTTCTGAATCTTATCTTGGCGTTTTAATTCTTTTGATTCTCTCCACTGGTCACGAACAAAGCCACCTACTCGCTTCGCTGTTTTAGCACCAGGGATCATATCAGTTGCAGAATCAACAACATTAATTAATTCAGAAGTTCCTTTACCGACTGCACCCATTGCAAGACGACCCAAGAAGCTATTTGAATTTTGCATATAGCTTTTGTGACCATCCTGAATACGCTTGAATAATCCGATTTGTTTCTTATGAAACTTTTCTGCCTCTTTTAAATAATCAGCTTCGGATTTCTTGCGTTTAGTTTCAGTTTCTTCCTCCTCGGTATTGTCTTCTTCCTTTTTGTTCTTTTCCTGTTCTGCTTTTAATCTTTTTTCGAGTTCAGCCACGATTTTGTCGTGCAACGCTTTATCGATTTGACTGTAATCAACCAGGCCGATTTTCTTTTCGATTTCAGAACGACGATCAAGAATATTCAAAAGACGCTTTTCGGCTCTTCCTTGTTCATATCTTGTATAGTTCAAATCCTCAATCAAATCGACGCTACGATTAATAGCATCAGTTTCCTGGTCATGGGCTTTCTGAGAGTCAACCTTAGTAGAAGAAAGATCCAGAGAAGCATCAACTTCCATATTGATAGCTTCTTTTAAATCTTTATTCGCACTGGTTACTTTTTCAGAGCTGGCAGCCTGATCAATCAAAGCGATACTCAATTCAAGATCAGCTTTTTCTTGGTCTGTCATTTATTCTCCGCCTTTTCTTTTTTACGTTTTAGCTCGTCGATCAGTAGTCGGCGATAAATCGTCATTTCCATGGGAGTTAATGTTTCGAACTCATTAACATCCCAATTATATTCCTTCATTATGCTGACTAACTTATAATGGGCGTAAATGCTATGTTCGGCAAGCGTTAGTCGAAAAAATCTGCGAGTCCACGTAATTCAACCGCGTCTTCATATCCACACTTAGGACATTTCAGTGCAAGATGTGTATGAATCATAGGAGAACTTTCAATGAATTGTGTAATTTTTTCGAAAACATCACCTGAAACCAAGTCCATTAGTTCAGCGAGTTCTTCTTTTGCGATATCAGTACCGACAGTCAGAGTTTGACCGTTAGCATTAATTGTTTTGACGCAGTTCAGACACATATCAATTAACTTGGCAGCGCCTTCTTGTGCAGTCTTAACAGCAGAAAAATATTCCTGTTCAAGCACAGACGGATAACGCATTTCAAGGACCATTTGCTCGTTGACTTTGATCAGATTGTCCGAATTGATGTCTTTGTCTAACTTAACAGTTTTCAGATTCACGCGAGATTTGATTTTATGACCACAGATCTTGCCTTCGTGCTCGTTCTGACAAACAAACGCAACCTCCGACATGGTGGAGCCTTTACTCAACATGAACAACTGCAAATACATCAATTCGATATCAAAGCTAGGAAGAAGCTCCAGGTCGATTCCTTCAGTCAATACGCATTGCTGCAAGACTTGTAAAATCGTTTTGTCTTCTGAGCCACCTTCTTTAGCAAGCATAAGGAGTTTGAGTTCTTTAACCAAGAACGCTCTCAACTTCACATCAGTTCCGTCAGACAGTTTGAAATCAGTTTGAGGAACACCAGATAATACGAGATTTTTTAAATCAACTTTCATTATTAGATCCTTAGTGTGCGCTTCGCGCAGTGCGTAGCACAATGTTAGAAAGTGATCGAGTTATCTCTTATAGTATTATAGAAATAACTCGATCAAAATTAGCGTAAAATTTGTGCGATTTTGTTCAATCGACGAGTGGTCTTGTTGCTTCGAATCGCTTCAATACTTTGAACACCACGACTCAACATTCCTCCAGCTTCGTTCCATGTTCCGTAGTTATCGTCATAAGGAACGTGAACTACGTGACTCACTTCGAACTCAACCTCAAACGTTGCGACCGTGTTATTGGAATCAAAGTCCAGATTCACTGAACCAACTCGAATAGGAATACAATCTTGACAGACTGCAATGCTGGAGATTTTACCCTTTCTGTTATACGTTGCGATTTCAATTCGTTGTTTGACCGAATCGTAAAAGCTATACGTATTCTTTTTAGGGTTATGAATCTTATTCATCCATGATAAAAACAGACTTCTTTCTGCATAGTTAGGAGTGCAGTAAAAAGTCATTGTGATATTATCAACAGAACGTCCTTTTACGTTACTGAATGGACGTTTATCTTGATATGTTTTTTCAGTTTCGAAAGACACACCTGGAATGTTAGCAGATTTAGCCAACAAACTTATATCTTTATTTACGTCATACGTAGGACCACTGAAAATATCAACAACATCTTGACCAAAAATACTCTGAATGATTTCGGGGTCATAAGCACCGAATAATGCTTTGATACTCATTGAACTTGTTTTCAGAATATAATCTTTCGCTTTATCAGTTGCTTTGTTCCAGATAAAATCTGTTCCTTGTTGCATGTTATCGAATCCGAAAGGATCCATTTTAATCGGATCGTTGTCGAAATCGATAACACCATCAGCGTTTATAATTTTTCTGAAATCTGTAAAATTCACTGCGAATAAGTTCGAACGCGCAAGATCTACGCGCTCGATTTTTCTCATGAAGCCACTTAAATCTGGACCTTGAAACGTGTCCAATGGGGGAACAGAAGATATTCCGTCTAGTGCTCCCTGTTTGACATCGTTGATGATTCCTGGAATTGTACTTGCTGCCATTATTTGCTCCAAACTTTTCTTGAACTGAAACGCTTGCCTTTGGACATGAATTGTTGCGTAGGCATGAAAATAACGTTAACCCAGTCGGATGGTTTAATTTCAGTCATAGAGCCTTTAATATGTCCAGGTAAATATGCTTTGATCATTTGATCAGCGCCTTTCATATTTTTGACTTGACTCCAGTTAATTTTCAAACGCGTTTTATTTGTTACGGTGTTTGTTGACGCATGAACTAGCAAATTCTCCAAGAACTCTTGACGAGCCTTAGGTGGAATATAGTGCAAGTTCAGACCCATTAACAATCTGTTACCGTTCTTCGCTGTATAATCACCGAGATAGATTATCAGTGGGAACTTATCCCAATAAGGTAGCGTGTCTTTATGTTTTGCATCATAAACGTAAGCATAGATTGAACCAGGCTGAGGACGTTTGACTTGATGTCCTCTAACAGATGTTTTGATAACATCGTTGAACCATTTAACAGACTTTTTATTATTCGCAGCAGCAGAATCAGAAACACGAACACGCAACTGGCTTCTGAAAGAGTTAATCAGTTTGATTTTTCTTTCTTCTTTGGACAGTTTTGTGTTTTTGCTTCTTAGATCTTCTGCGCCCTTTTTCAGAATAATATCTTTTTTGTATTTTCTGAAAGCGCGAGAGGCTGTTTCATAGTTCAGTCCCAGATCGTCGATGAATTTCTTCTGAGTCGTTCCTTTCTCAACAGCGTTTAGCATTTCGACGCCTAACGCAACCCATTGCTCTTTGGTCTTGTTAGGATTCAATAGTTTCATTGTGTCTTTGATATCTTGCTTATAACGATGCATCGACTTGGTGAACGTCCCATAATTGATCCCTTTCTCGTCAGTATACGCTTTAGCGGACTTTTTAGAATTCAAGAAATCAATACCGATTTTAATCCATTGTTGCTTTGTTTTGTTTGCTTTTGATATTACTTTCTTTTCTTCCTCGGTCAAGGAATCAAATTCGAAAATCATTCTTTATCCCCGTAGCAACCCTTAAATCCCATAGATTTAAGTGCATCTTCTGTAATGAGTTTGAAGCCCCAACCTTTCTTTTTGCAAAGACTGTGAGCAGCTTTCCACTTATCGAGGTTGACTTGAAAAGTGTAAATCTCATTCATGTATCGCTTTTTCTTCGCGACTGTTAATTGTGCAGGTGGAGCAGGTGCTCGTGTCTCTTTCTTAGGCTTAACTTCCCACAAATAGACTTCACCTGAGTTCGTTTTTAAATAAAAGTCCATGAAGTAGCGACGACGTTTACCGTCTGCATTACTAAAATATGGAATCACAACTTCTTCACTTGACCACTCTTTTATCTCGGGATTACGATCAAGCATCTCCATAATGAACTTTTCCCATGATGATCGATAAGTAATCTTATCCCATGCACCACGATATTTTTGTTTGTTCTGCGGAACAAATTTACCCATGTAGCTCATAAAGTCCCTCCTAGAGTTATTTATAAATACAGATTTACACAAGAGGTATCTAATGGACGTCAAATTAATTAACAGTTCAAAAGATATTGCAAATGCAGCGAAAACGGCAACGCAGCAACTTCTAACAGGTTCAGCTCCGAAAGGCGGTATTGTTCCTATCGCGTATCCGTCTTCCCTTGATAGCAATATTCACGACAGTTATCTGGTGTTTTATGCTGTTAAGCCCGTTGTTAGTTCTGGCGGCTTGAGTATAAAAGGTATCAACAGTCGTCAACTGGATTCAGTCAAAGGCAAATTCAGTGAAGAAATGATAAGCGTTATTCAGCTTTATGTTCCTAATATGGTTGAAACTCTGAATCACTCTTATGATTCGAATGAAGTAAACTTTATGCAAGATCTTGTTAATGCTATTGCTCCTTCTGTTCCGGGCGCATTTAATGCTATTAGCAATGGTGATATGTCCGGTCTAGGTGATTCTGGTATGAACGCCGCAAAAGGCGTAACAGGTGTTATTAGCTCGAAAGTTGATGAAATTTCGAAACGAGCCGTCCTGGAAGCTAATACACAGACATCAGGTCAAATCATGGGTGATCGTAATATTGTTCTTTATAAAGGAACAAGTCCTCGTACCCAGACATTTACATTTTATCTGAGTCCTCGAAATAAAGAGGAACTAGTAAGCATTGCAAACATCATTAAATCATTCTACATCAACTCCAGTCCTCGCGTTGTTGCAGACTTTGAAAACACTAGCTCTATTATGTACGAAGTTCCTCCTTTGTGGTACGTCGAGGAAAGAACAAAGAACAACGCTGGTCCACGTTTTACTCCTAAGTTTCAGATGGGTCCTGCGGCTATCACAGCGATCAGAATGAACAAAACTCCTGAGCAAGTCTATCAGACATTAAGCGGAACAGGCGGCGATGCAAAGACGATTGAATTTGAAATCACTCTGAGCGAATTGCGTCCTACTACTGCCGAATATTGGGAGAATGCATTCAAAAACTTGGGTAAATATACCGTTGATGAAGAAAGTCCATTCGGGAGTTACAAATGATTTTTAGCGCATTTCCTGCTATCGATTACGATGGTAAACCAACCGCTGATATATTCAGAAACTACAGAGCATACGTCCTTCAGGCATCGAAGGACTTAGTTCTGCGAGATTATTTGATCGAAGCGTCAGATCGTCCTGAGCTTATTTCATGGAAGCTTTACAACGACCCCCAATATTACTGGGTGTTACTGCTATTGAATGAGAACTATGATCCGTTTCATGGATGGATCAAAAGTCAAGACGCAGTTCATCAGAGCACAGAATATAAATGGGCGAAAGCAGGCGGTCATAATCAAATCGCGTATCATGTTAACGCGAACAATAAAAAGTTTTATAATCTATACGAAGACCCTAAAAATCCTGGTCTTTGGTATGACAAGATTGACAAACAGAAAATTCATTTGCAGTACAAAGGAACTTTGATTCCTATTACTGTAATTGAAGATCAACTGGCAGCAAACGAAGATAAACGAACTATTCGAATTATTGCACCAGGTGATTTAAACACATTCATGGCAAGCTTTAAGAGAATTATAGGAAACGTCAGATGAAAGGTATGTCGGCAAATGCTCTTGAATCATGGGCATTGAATAAAGTTCAGATTGTCAGAGGGCAACACGCCCTCGATATCACAGCTTTGGTTCAAACAGTCGTGGTTGAGGAAGATATAGAAAAAGGATTCGTCACTGGTTCAGTTGCATTCATCGACTCTATGAACCTGATGGAAACAATGGAGATGTTAGGCGAAGAATATGTATATTTGAGTTTCAACAGTTTTAATACTGACTTAACAGAGAAAGAGCCATATTCTAAGCTGTTCAGAATTTCAAGTTATACAGAATTAACAGAGCCTAACTTAGGAACAAAAAGAGGTGTTGAATTATGTTTCTGCACCCCTGCGGAGATTTATAACGAACTTTGCAACATAAGAAAGTCTTACAGCAACGCTTCGAGTAGCCAGATAGTCAAGGAGATGCTGGAGATTCTCAAGGTTGACGACACTGTTAATATTGAAGAAACACTATTCATGAAAGACATGATCATGCCAGGCATCACACCGTTAGAGGTAATTGCTTTCATGGGTCGTTATTCAATGAGCAAAACAACCGGTGATTCCAACTTTTATTTCTTTGAGAACAAAGATGGGATTCATTTCGTTAGCGGTACAACTTTAGTAAAACAAGAACCGTTTGAATATGTTGTTGAAGGAACAAACCCATCCGATTTGCAGATGTACAGAAAAATCAGCAACTATCAAAAGGTAAAAGGCTACGACGTATTAGAACAATATCGCTCCGGGGCGATAGGCTTAAATATCATTATGAGAGACGGACTAAGAAAAGGTTATCAAGAAGAAGCGTTGCATTATGACAAAGTGAAGGAACAATTCCCGATGCTGAATAATACAAACGCTGTACCTTATGCAGAGAACGTCCAGAACGCGAAGCAGAGTTTTATTTCTACTGAGCAGATGTATCAATATAATAACAAAAGTTCCTACGGTAATATGTACGGTATCAGAACTGTTAACAGGACGTCGATGTCAACGAAAAGAAGTTTTGTTGAAGCTCCTGGTGATTCTGACGTTACAGCCGGAATGTTATTAGATTTGAAAGTATTGAATCAGATTGGTCAAAGTTCTGTCAGAGATTCCGGTAAATGGCTCGTCGCAAAAGTTCGTCACATTATTAACGTGAACGCTGGTCGATATATGCAAGAAATGGACCTTATCAGCGATTCAAACATCATAAGAGAGATCAATAATGTTCCTGGGGTTTGATGGATTTAAATGGTTCGAAGGAGTTGTTGAGGATCGTTTTGATCCTCTTGAACTCGGTCGAGTAAGAGTGCGCGTATACGGTATTCATACGGCACAGAAAGTAAAATCAGAGCAAGAAGGTATTCCGACAGAAGAACTATTATGGATGAATGTATTGACTCCTGCAACTTCTGCGAGAACATCCGGCATCGGTGATAGTCCTACAGGGCTATTAGAAGGCAGTGAAGTCTTTGGTTATTTCAGAGACCCAATGTGTCAAACTGGTGTTATTCTAGGCTCAATTGGTGGTATTGAACACAAAACAAACAGTGATAAAGGATTCAGCGACCCATTCGGTCAATATCCTCGCGAAGGTTATTACGGTCAGCAAGACGTTAACAAACTTGCGCGTGATATGAGTTTAGACGACCAAGAGCGTCCTACTGACTCTGGTGACTACGGTAAGAATAACTCTATTAACCGTCTACAAGGTGCAAACCGTGATGTAGCAGTTAATCCTGACGACACGCCATATGGTGAATGGATAGCAGATGATGATCCTGATTTCACTATTGAAAAAATGCTTGCGCGTGATGAAGGTATCAGAACGAAAGTTTATTGGGACTCTGAGGGATATCCTACAGTCGGTATCGGTCACTTGATTATTTTCAAGAAAACACGAAACATGACCGAAATTAATGCTGCATTGAGTCAACAGGTAGGTCGTCAAGTCAACGGTGCTATTAACGAAAAAGAAGTCAGTGAATTATTTGCAAAAGACCTAGCAACAGTTCAGCGTGATATTGTCACAAACTCGAAGACTGGTCCAGTTTATAAGAAAATGAATCGCTCTAGACAAATGGCAATGGAGAACATGAGTTTTCAGATGGGTGTTGGTGGCCTTGCGAAATTCACTAATACTCTGAAAGCAATGGACGAAGAACGTTGGGAAGATGCATACAGAGGTATATTAAATTCTCGTTACGCTGAACAAACTCCTGGTCGTAGTCAGCGCGTTGCTAAAATCGTATTAACCGGTAACTTAGAAAGCTACGGTATTATGGTTAAAAAGGAAGAAAATAAAACTTTAAGTGCAATGGCAGTCCAAGCACCTAAAGCTGATATTGACGACCCAGAAGAACCATTTACACCTGAAGATACTCGAATTATGTTTGAGGAGCCTGCGTCTTCGTATAACGCGGAATATCCTTATAACCATGTCTATGAATCAGAATCTGGTCACATTCAAGAATTCGACGACACACCGGGTCATGAGCGTTATCGTTTGATCCATCCAGCAGGAACTTACACAGAAATAAGTCCTTCAGGTCAGCGCGTGACTAAAATCGTAGGTAATGATTTCTTGATCGTTCAATCAGGACGTAATGTGAACATCAAAGGCAATTTAAATATCGTCGTTGAAGGTAACGCACAGATTTATAATATGGGTAACGTAACACAGACAGTTGACGGTAATGTTACTGAGTTCATCAGAGGCAACGTAAAACAAACCGTAGAAGGCGAGGCTTATGTTCATGTTAAACAGAACGCGCAGGTTATTGTTGATAAAAACCTGAAAGCAACTGTGAAGCAGAATCTGGATGCTATCGTTGAACAAAATGCGGATATTAATATCGGTAAGAAAGCAACTGTTAACGCAGAAAACGCCGATGTCACCGTTAAAGAGAATATGAATCTCAAAGCGCGTAACTTAGACGCTCAAGCGACGAATATTACCATGCATGGTCAAGCGCTCGTTAAAATTACAGGCGGAACAGTACAAGTAGGATAATATGGATTATAACGCAGTAGTAAACGACATCGTTTCGAACTATCAGCATCCTTGTGATGCTGAGGTTCCTGCGGGATCATATCGTCGTGTGATGTGGGAGAAATATAACCCAACGTTAGCGAATAAAGGTCCTGCAATAAAAGAAGAATGGGACACAGAGATTATTTTGATTGAGAAACGAGTCTATGATAAGAACCCGTTTAACTTAAAAAGTGAACCATTACCTGTTCAAATGGGTACAGACCCAGAAGGCAATCCTGTAGATCCTTCTACAACTTGTACCGGTATTTGGTCAGCAAAAATAGGTCATTGTTTCGCAACGCAAGCAGAACTCCAACAATATGTCAGTGATATCGGTTCAACATTACAACCCGATAATAACTGGTACGGGGCTGATCTGAGTAAGAAAAACTTATTCAAACATCCTCGTGAGCTAGAAATGTATCGATTGGAGAACACAGGAGCGATTTGGACGCTATCAGGTCCTAAGATAGACAAACGTACATGCATGAGATACAACAGCGCTACCGCGTCGGCTACGCTGATAGATTTCAACGGTACAGGTCAATCTCGTTCTGCTTATCTGAAACATTATGAGAACCTTCCTTGTACATACGTAGGAATGAAAGTCAACAGCAATGCAGATACAAGCATTCCTGGTGTTCCTGTTGCAGTTGCTGTAGGTGTCGCAGCGCTTCCTCTCGTATATCAAGCAATGTGCTTACCTGCTAATTTCGGCTTTCCTTATACGAATATCAGCAAAAGCATTATGTCAGCGTGGAATAAAACACGACACGAATTCAAAGTAATGTGGGATTCTTTACCAGGTTTGACAGAAGGTGCAGGCGACCGTATTTGTACGATGTATGATAACTTGTCTGTGAGTATGCAAGAACTCGGTCAATCAGCTTTAGCCTTTAGTCAATATGCGTTGCAATTAGCATGGGCTGAATTTACTGAGATAATCAGCGCAGCAATGAATATCGTAGGTGGTGGATGGAATATGATAAAACGATTCTTACCTTCTGTAACTATCGCAGGAGTTAAAATCGATATATTAGAACTCTGTACTGATCCAAACGGTGTCAAAAAGCTGAAAGAACAACTACCGAACACAGAGCAAACTATTAACTCAATCTATGGAGTAATAGGCAGCGCTTACAACTATTCGATTGAATTCGTTAAAATGAAAGCAAGAGATATTGTTGATGCGTTGACCGACTTATATGATTGGGCATGGGCTAACTTGCAATATGCAGGCGTCGCAATGTGTAAACTGTTAGGCGAACTTGCTCAAATCTGGAGTATCCCTCCTGAAGTGCCTAATCCAGTCTGGTCAGCTATCAAAGCAGTAAGAGAGATTTTCAGTCAGATACCACCTCTTGATTCGATTATGTCAGGAAACTTTCCAGGATTCACTGCCAGCGACTTATACACTCAATGCATGACTTTTATCAATCAGAAGCGTGAGCAAGTCCTAGCGATGGTCCAGAGCGTGGATCAGCAGATAAAATCTGAGTACGAAAAACTAGTGAAAACTAAAAACGAACTCTCTGAGAACGTAGCAAGATTCAATCAGTACAAAAAGGGTATGTGGGAGCAAGTGAAGGAAAGTACCACAACGTACTACGAGCAACAGATCAACGATCTGAAAGCGCAAGTATCAGCGATTGAGCAGAAGATAAAAAGACTCGATTCCGAACGTTTTAATCTGTTAGACAGCATTAACAACGTTATGAAGATGGGTATGGATCAACTGAAAAAGCTGCCTATTATGTCAACTGTGAATCAGCTTTTAGGATTAGCAGGTGTATCAGTAGATAGTATTTTGAACGTTGTAACAAACGCAGAGACAGGACTAGAAAGTCTTTATGAGGATTTTGTTGAGGGTTGCAGAAACTTAAAAGATGTGTGTAAAACGATTTATAATCAAGTTTGCACGTTAGCATTGAGTAAAGTTACCCAATGGGTGAATAAGCTGTTAAGCATATTAAGCCTAGTGATTAATTATCCAGAAATGGCCTTCTGTAGTCCATTAATCAAATACTAAAGCCCCTTATGGGGCTTTTTGTTTCGGTCTTCCAAAACTTCGTTCACTTCGTCTTGCAAAGTGCCTACGATATCATCAAAAATCTCATGGACAATCTGCATATCAGAACGTGTCATATAATGACGACTATGAACGCCGTATTTTGATACTAATATTTCGGCATTAAAGCTGTACTTTGGATCGCTGTACATCGAAATCAGTCCGATAGCATGATCTTTCATTGTAGGCAAAAGTTCGTCTTTCAGAACAATTGCAGCAACAGGCTCCATAATGCCGTCAATCAAGTTAATCTGAATCATCGTTGTAAACTCACAGGCAGGTCTTCGTATGCATCAGCGACCTTATTCTCCAGTTTACGA
This sequence comes from Lithobius niger, assembly GCA_023313725.1. Taxonomy (NCBI): domain Eukaryota; kingdom Metazoa; phylum Arthropoda; class Chilopoda; order Lithobiomorpha; family Lithobiidae; genus Lithobius; species Lithobius niger. The sequence continues at coordinate 35,891 of JAHWFP010074016.1, read as the reverse complement.
AGACTGACTTCGACATCACGAACTAATGCCATTATCAGATCGCGACACTGACGAATATGGGTATTTTTCGCGTATGAATTCAGTCCACCGATATCAGTATATTGAAGACCTACAGTTTCGCCTTTGTACTCGATATGCAGCTTAGGAATACCTTCTTCCAGACGCTTATGCATTTCGGTGTAAAACGTTTCAATCGCATGATCAATCGCTTTGATGAATTCAGCCTTAGACTTAAAGGTGATTTCATTTTTCTGAGTCAGAAACGTTTTGTTTTCAGTTTCAAACGTCTTGAGATTGAACGCCATACCACTTGCGATGAATGTAAAAATTTTCTCTTCCATTATAACTCCCAGATCTTTTGTGCAAACATTACAATACCAGAACGCCAACCTTCTTCGGACATTTTGATATGATGTGTAATCGAATCATTGTATCCAGTCAGCCCTTTCTTATAGAAAGTGAATTTTAACACAGTACCGCGGTCACGCAAGTAGTTCATGCTAATATAACGATTCAACATTTGATCGCGAGTGTTGTTCAATATATCTTCCAAACACCGCTTTAAGCTGTTACGAAACGGGATAACATTAGGACGATTCAGAGGAAAGACCACGTCTTGATGAAACACGGTGTTCCAACCATTGTGATCCATTTTCTGAATTCTGATTTCTAGACTTTGATCATACATTTTTCAGTACCTCATAGATCACATCGAAATCTTCCACTGGGTCAATCCAAACACCTGCTTCGTTCTTTTCTTCCCACTCACCACGAGTCTGGTCGTGACTCGCTTTGTATTCAGTCAGAACATAGAACCCCGCTGGGATATCGTGAGCCTGACAGTGTAAAAGAAACGCATGAACTAATGCCTTTAGTGTGAAGTCACTTACGTGGACATTATCATTACTAAGACTGAAAATATGGGTCATTTAAAAGCTCCTATCTCGATTAGTATTGCTAACACAAAACAACCAAGACTACAGAATTTAAGAACCCTTTCAGTCTTGCTCGTCACTTTGATAGAAGATACAACAATTATTGACGCAATGCAAGCTAAAAGGGTAAACATTATGCTTTGTCCGAAAGAATGTTCAGTTGTTTGATCAGCTCTTTCTGACGTTCTGCAACAGTCAGTCCTTCGAAGTCAACGACTACGAAATCATCAGAGCGATTGTAAACGCCTTTATTGTCCTGACGATACACGATGATTTTGAATACTTCGTGCGTATGCATCAGAGGCATAACTTCATACGGTTCGTTGACGATATGCAGCATTTCAAAGATCTGGGTTTCTTCGTTAACGACTTCTACGCCGTAGCGATATTGATTACCGTACATAAAATTCCTTAAGATAAAATTTGTTTTGTGTTTACTAACCAGTCAACAAAATGGGCATCAGCATAGAACATAACGCAGAGAATGACAGCCCAAACGAACAGCGCGCCTAAGTCACCATCTACTACATCAGACAGCCAGCCGATAACAACAGCGTTAACCAAGAACATTAAGAACAGACAGAATGCGAGTAAAATCATAATGCATTAAACCTTGTAAGATGTATTTGAAAAGAATATATACCCAGCACAGATAACTCACCATGATTGTCAGCATACCTTCGATGCTACGAACATAATTGGTACCCAACGTGATATAAACGTAAATCAGAGTAACGATGAATAGCAAAAACACGAACAGAATAAAACTCATGACAGCGCCTCGGCTAACTTTTTAAACAACCAGATTACAGTGATCCAGAATATTACAAAGACGATAACAGCTTCCATTAGTAAACCTTTTCGTCGATGTTTTCGCAAGGAACAACATAGATTTCATTGTTCCATTTTTCAGACATCCACTCACACAGGTCAACCGCATTGTCAAGTTCATTGATGTCCCAAGTCCATTCAGCGTAGAAACCTACTTCATAGCCGTAATCAGTCGGATTAACCATTTCACCCAGTTTGTTAACTAAAGCGAACTTAGGCATCTTTTTGATCAGTTCGATACGTTCAGCTTGAGTATTCAGCAGTTCAGCGATGATAGACATAATATTCCCCTTTTCAATTTCGTTTCGACAAGGACATAGTATCACAACCATGTCCTTGTGCAAGCTATTTCAACTTTTTGACTAAAAGTTTTTTGATACCACCTTTTGGTGTTTTCTCCATGTAAGCCATCGCTTTAACAAAGGATATACTTCTTGAGTAATACGTACCTTTGTGATGAAAACTAATCTCAACAGACCGATCGTTATAGTTGATATGAGCGTTTATACCTTCTGCACCATAATGATTCTGTAGTTTCATTACATTCTTCGAATCGTGCATCCATTCGAAAGCCATGCCGTGTGCATGAAGTGCAAAGCCGCACATAACCAGAAGAAACAGGACAATCAGGGCTAGAATTTCGATAATAGTCATAAATCCCTCACTTCACAGAGAAAGCAGCGTAATAATGAACATATTCGCCTTTGTTGAAAGAATGCAGGTTCATAACGATGTCATGATCGCCTGCTTCGATTCTGATATAACCCGGAATGCTGTCAGCGATGTATCCTTTCACTGCATCACGAACACGTTCTGCCAGTTCTTTGAAACGGTCGTCTTGCATTTCGTTGATGGTGTAAGGACCTACACAGTACAACCCTATGCCTTTGATCATCTTGTTCAGACGACTACGAACGATTTGACCGTTCAAACGAAGATTGGTGTTACCCAGTTCTTTCAGAATTTTGTTCAGTTCAGCCTTAGTCATAATATTTTCCTCTTCGTGTTTCGTTTCGATAAGAAGATAGTATCAGAACCAAGGCTCTACGCAAGAGTTTTTACACAAATCGCCACAAATGACCGACAATTGTTCCCGCAGCTAAGAAACAGATAGGTATCGATGCAGCTAACCACGCGACAATAACGAACGCCATCCCGTAGCCACTTCGTTTGTGTTTGATAGTGTAATCAATGATTTTGCCGACGCCTAAGATGATTACAGCAACGGCAGAAAGCATAATGAATAACGTCAGAATGATCAGAATCAGATGTAAAATCATAACATTGCCTTTAACATTTCGATTGCTTTACGCGCTTGCTCTTGGTTCATCACTGTAAGAGTTACAGTAGGGAATTCCATCATTTGATCGACACGTTCTGGATAACCTTCTGCAATCTTGCGGAAGTATTTGAATTCGGACGTGCTGATATACTGTCCGCATTTCTCTGTGTAATGCTGTCCATACTTGGTACCATCAGCAGCAATCACACCTGTAACAGAGCCAGCCCCGTCGATATGAGTCACACGAATAGAATGACCATGATTGCAGATAAACTTGGTCCATTGGGAGTTGCTACTTTCTGCTCCCGCAACGTTAGCGAAGGCAGTTGGTTCTAAGAGTTCATAGGTACAATTCAGTTTCATAATAACCTCAAGTTTGAGCACAGATAACGGTTAACACATCACGAAGACGCTCGGCTTCTTCCCGCGTCAGTGTCATATCATAACGATCGGTCGACACTTTGAACGTGTTCAGTTCAACCTGAACAGCCCGGGTATCGCCTTTTTCGACTGTAGTAGGCGTGTCGTAATCGATATTAACGCCTTCATACTTACGAGCTACACAACGCGCTAAACGATGAATGTCAGGCAAGTCTGACAGATACAGATTACGAGCTTTTAAAAACCGATTCGCTAAGTTAATCATAAGGCCACCAGCATTGCACCAATTACTTCGTGTAACTTACGGAGTTCACTCTGATTAACGATGATATGATAATCAGTAGGAACAGAAAGCCAAACATGTTTCTGACTTTCGCCTTCAGGGGTGATAACAGCGCGAACATTGATTCGGTTGTCTTCTGAATCATGAATCGTTATTCGTGTGCCGAACTTACCAACTTCATCTTTGCGACTAATCATAGTTTGTAATCTCCAAACATTGATAACCAGCTTTGCGCAATTGCTCGATCACATATTCAGCGCTTTCTTGGCTTACTACGTAATAGCGACGAGGATTAGCACGATATCCTACCTTGTAATTCTTTAACATGGTGTAGTCGTTCAGGTCGTCCTGTAGTTCTTCGACTCCATCAGCTTGATTGCCTAACCAAAACATTTTCCAGTTCATAATTGCTCCGCTAATGACATTGATACTGTGTACCAGAAATAACAGTATACAGCTAACGGGACGAAAAGACAAGCTTTAATAACAAGGTTATCAAACCACGGGGCTGTGTTCAACTTGCTCATAAACTCGTCAACGTACAAAGAGAACATGAACAATGATTTAATAGTTCCGACAAGCAGGAACAGTCCACCGAACAAAACGATTAACCACATAATCACATCATTTGACATTTTGAAGCTCCTTTATAGCAGCGTCGAGTATCTCACGCACACGAATGGCATCTTCCAGATCTAACTGAAAGCCTAAGCCTACACAATTCAGTTTCAATCGGATATCGTTGTCGTAATCTTTGTACACGATAGCCTGATTGGTCTCTCTGAACGTTTCGCCGTTAGTGAATTTCACTTGAATCGGATACGTGTTTTTACTTCGCTCGATTTTCATTATAAACCTTGCATTCAGTGTTTTTCATGATAACCTTGACTAGCCACCAGTCTTTCATGATGTCGTCTTTCGTCACATTGATACCACGTTTGATTCGTTGTAAATCAGCGTAGGTGTAAATGTTGAACTTGTACATCATCAATCGTTCAGCAGATTCTCGGAATTCTCTCATTCGTCGTCTGCGTCTGACTTCTTCCTGTTTCTCACGAAACGCGGTTTTAGCGGCAAGAGTCTTTCTTGTCTTGTAGATGGTAGTTTTCATTAGTTTTCCATCCACGTGATGTTACAGTTTTTCAGTTCTAACATGTTGCGATCTGGCAGCAGAACTGAAATCGTGTATTCGGAATCTTTATCAACGACCATGATCATTTTGTCATTGCCGCGGTTCTTATACAGGGCATAACCTGCGTCGATATCAGAACGAACAGCATACCATCCGTTAATCATCGATTTACCGGTGAACATCGTTGCACCAGTTTTAGAAGCCATTAACGAAGTTTTTTCTTTGCGAACCACGCGTTTACTTTCATCAATCGTGATTTCGTCGCCGATTTTAACAGCAGGACCATACGTACTCAAGAGACATTCAACCTTCATTCCTTTGTTAAAAGAATCATCAGCGAAAGCGAACATAGGCAGAGCGAGCAGAGCGGCAAGAATAATTTTCATAATTTCCTCAGTTACAATTTGTGAATTCAATGGCCCGATGTGGTTGTCCAACTTCTTGACGACCTTCGATGATCCAAGAATTCGTCTTTTTAAGATATTGGGCTTCTAAATCTCCTCCGTAAGGACGAGTATAACGGCCGGTATACATTTCTGCAAGTTCCGCTTTCGTGTCTCCAAACTCAATATACAACTTTTTACCTACAATCTTAAAAGATGATCTTGCAGCAACAGAAGGCTCTTTGATTGCGTCTTCTTGATAGTGATTTTCGAACGATACCTGATTGATCATTTCACAAGTTTGTGCAGCAGATACAGAACTAAAGGTTAACAGTAAAACAGCGAGTAATTTTTTCATGTTGATCACCATTTGAATCCTTTAGTGTGATAAGACGGATCAGCTTTAACAACTTTTACGCCAGGCTTTGCAATACCGAGTTTTGCAGGCTTAGCAGTTAATTTGTCTTTCACGTTAACTGCTTTCTGTGCGAACTGTCCAACCAGCAGATATTCTAAACGTTCGTTAGTCATAATGTTTTCCTCAGTGTGTTTCGTTTCGATGCATGTACTTTAACAGGTGCATGGACGGTGTCAACAAAAAAGCCCAAATTAATGGGCTTTTGTTTACTTGATGATATCTTTCAGCTTGGTAGCGAAGATGGAACCTCTGTAAGCGTAACCAGCATCGTTAGGATGAACGTTATCATTAGACGTGTATTTGTCTTTGTTGTCTGCGTTTACCCAGTCCTTGACATCTACGAACTCAAGGTTTCTTTCTTTAGCAAGAGCCATTGTCGTTTCTCTGATCTTCTCAATCTCTGGGGTAGAGCCTTGAGGAGTAGCAGGACCGATTACAATAACAGTTGCATCAGGGAACTTAGCTTTGATCAAGTCATAAGACTCGGCAAAGTTTGTTTTAATCACATCAACACGACCAGCAGGCGCATCATTATAGCCTAGACTCAAGATAATGTATTCAGGAGTAAAGCTTAACGTATTCAGTTTTGACGTAATACGTTGTTGCGGTTGAGTTGAGCCTGTAGAACTCCATCCTGAACCGCCAATACCATCTGCAAGACCGTTAACATTCAATTGATCACACATAATGCGGAAGTCATTGAATGAAGGTTGAGTTGCCATTGTTCCGAATGTGTAAGAGTCGCCCATCTGCCATACTTTGCAAACTTCGGTGCTTTTCTCTACTGTGTCCGATGCACCGACAATAATACCACCGAATGCGGTATTAATACCAGCCAGACTGAATTCACGCATTACTTTATCTGTGAACTCTACAGTAATAAAGCTGATTGCACCGTTTGAACCAGTTTCAATAGGCGTTGCACTGATACGCTTACCGTCCACATATAATGTGTATTTCGAATTCAGACCGGTTAATCTGATATCAAATCGTTGAGCATCAGTTTTCCAGTTAACTCGCATTTGAGTGCCGTTGCCTACACCGTTTCCTCTGAAACCAGCAGTAACGTCCTTGACATCGGAGCCCCAGTAAGTCAGTTTTGCATCAGTACGCGCAACAGTCACACCAGCGTAAATGGAGCTTCCTGAACTCGCGTTATACGTCAGCTTGAACTTAGCGCCTGTACCTTTACCACCTGTAACACTGACATCAGCAACTGGTGTTGCATAGATACCTGGAGTTCTGACTTGTGCAGTTGTGATCTCACCGGAAGCACCGACAGCAGTTACGCGAATTTGAGCAGGGAATTCCGCATCATCATCGACTGTCAGAATATCACCGAAAACATAACCTGTACCAGCATCTGTAATTTGCAGAGTGGTCGCACCTTGACCTACAGTGTGATAAAGCTTGACACCTGGGGTAATTGGACGAGGCGGGATGATTTCAGGAATAATTGGATCAATCGGCAGGTCTTCTAAGAATTTACTCAGCTTATGAAAATAACCATTACGCGAATCTTGAACATGACATTCGCCAAATGTATTCATTGCACAGGCAAGGTCTTGAACAACATCAGAGTAGGCATATTCTGCATAATCAGTTGTGAAATTCTTTTTCTGTTTGAACTGTGTTTCAAGTTCATCTAATACCCAATAGCCTAGAGGTCTAAAACTCGTATGAACCCAAGGCATTGGGAATACATTACACTTTTCCATGATAACTCCCTTGTTAAAGGAAGTATTTATTCAATTTTTAATTCTTTCTTTAGCCATTCTTCCATTTCGACAACAGCACGAATCAGATTCTCTGACTTTTGTGCTGTAGCTCGTAGATGAAATGCATCAAATTCCAGCTCTTGGATAAACACGTGGTGTTGTTCCCAAATATGCTGAATCTGTTTGCTTAACTTGTCACGAAAGAACTGAACAGCGACACGGGAGCCTAGTTCAAATTTGATGTCATATTCATACATCGTTCGAATGTTATCGATATTCATTTGAACACCTTTACATCTTTCAGTTTGTAGAAGATATAGCCTAATGCAGCTAACATCAACACGATCAGAACTAATAACACACAGATTATGATTTTCATCGTATCTCGTACCATTTCATGCCTGGTGCATTCATAACATAAGGATTCATGTCATGCTCTCTGAACCAGCGGATTAAATCACCTTCGTCCATATGAACGGTAAAGCATAAGCTTAACGGCGTTCTGTGATATGAGGCGATGTCGGTTAAAAGCGCGATTTCTCGCGCTCTGTTTAATGCAACACTTACGATCATTTTCTTACGTACATCTTCCCTGGGTCAAGATAACCGTTAACGATACCAGCAGGTGCAGATAGTTGACGCTCGCCAACACCTAGACAACCTTTTGGGTTCTTACAGGCTGCATGTTCGCGATTCTTGATAGATTGAATCGCTTCGAACTCATAACCGCAAGAGCATTTGTAATTATACAGGGGCATTATTGTACCTTCATTTTCTGCAAGAATTCGATTGCTTTCAGGCGATCTTCGTCTGATTTGAAATCAAATTCAACGTGAACACTCGATTTAATCGGAGAAGCCATTTCCAACACACGTTTGAAATCAGCAGGTGTAACACCGATTGGCTTCATATCCAGATGTTTCATTTCGTTCAGATTGCGAGGACGACCGTATTGATAGATGTCATTCTTGCGCATTACATAACCTTCAAGACTAGCGCGAGGTGCTTTCTGGAAGATATCGTGAAACATTGTAACAGGAATTCGATGCTCTTGACGATTCAAACCGAAGTGGCTGTCAAGACTAAACTGAACGAATCCATCTTCCGATTTCATGACATCAACCCACATAGGAGCATAACGACGAGTGCTGATTTGTTTGCCCAGTGATGGCCATTCACGATACGCAAGTTCCTGACCTACTTGACTGACAACAAAATAATCCGATTTAACGAACCATGAAGACGGTCGAACAAAAGAAGCCCACACGTTTTCGCTGATAATCAGAGTCCAGCATTTGTTTTCAACTAAGACGATCATATGGATTTCATTGCCCTGCCACAGTTTCGTTTTCATTGACCATTCTTTGACGATGAAATCTTTATCACCTAACCAAGTAGGTGCAACCATTGCATCACGAAAACGGTACTTATGTTCACAAACTGGCTTATTCATAACGAATACTCTCCAAAAGTTTAATTGCTGCAAGACGCTCTTTTTCGTTAGTAATCGGAGCAATCTCAAGAGCTTTCACTTTAACACAATCGGTTGAGAAGTCAATACGTCCAGGCAGACGGAAGCCTTTTTCGCTTGTAAAAGCTGGTGCATCATCAACATACATGCTAAAGTCTTTTAACACACCTTGATGATTGAGTATCGTCACTAGGCGCAGTTTTCCTTCGTTAGGATTAGGAACAGTTATCATATTCTCAATAACAAAAGGGTTAACTCCTACGTGATCCCAGAGACTCTGACCGTATCGCGTCGTGATGTATGCTTTATTACATGCGGCAGTTCTGTACGATTCACCGATAACGAAATCATATGGTGTAGCAGCTAAGAACGCCACAGCATGTCGATCAACCCACGCGCTACGAATCGCACCTTGAAACTCGGTTTGATACTGAATATGAAGATCGCTGCCGATAGATGGCTTCGACACGCGCACAATATAAAACGGATTCATTCCTACATGATGCGCCATTTGACTCATAGGCATTGATCGACGCTTGAACATATCGAGCGCGTGTAACGATTGGAACTGATAGATTTTGCCGTTTTCAATCGTGTCATAGATCTGTAGCTTACGCATGAGGAATCCTGTGCTGCATGTTGTCGATAATGTATTCCTGAACACTTTCAGCGGTACAAGAGGTTAGATGTTCAAACAGGAATTCGTGACCGTTATAGAACACGAAAGCATCGGCATAATCGTCTTCTAACTGATACACCTTGATCAGGTTGTTCACGGTGTTTTTGTTCGCTTGCATCACTTCAAAGAAGGTTTCACCGTCTTCGACCAGTTTGATGATTAAAATTAAATCGTTCATGATTGTACTCCGAACAGAGAAAGAATGTATTTGCCAAGATCAAGCATGATGAACGAAACGATTGGAACAAACTGCTTGAACAAGTCAACGGCAACTTTGGTCACAGGACCTGAGTTTTTGTAATCGAGAACGTCCATGAAATGACGATAGACACCATGCCAAATCATTGTCAGAACGAACCATAATGCTAATACTGCCCACATTGGAATCATCATCGTACTACCTCTACCTTTTCAATATAACTTGCATTAAAGCTGTGCTTTCTCATGATACGAGTTGACCAATGAATGCTGCCAGCCATGTGTGTTGGCGTTTCTACGATTTCGAAAGTTCCTTCACCGTTTTCCAACCAACCTGTACTGAAAATATTACCTACAGGACTTTCTGTTTGTTCAGAGACCATCCCCAAGGACAGTCCCAAATTACTGTAGAACTTTAAGTTAGTTCCAACTTTAAAACGTGATCGTATTTCTGACTGCATCGTATAATGCCTCGCGCTCGTTTTCAGTCAGATAACGACTCAAAATGTGGCGCAGATAGATTTTAACTAACAGATGAGGATCAGCTTTCATACCGCTGTGATTACTGAAATCACGCTTACGAAAATCATCATTTGTTCCAACTTTTACTTCATTACCTTTAACTTCAACAGAAACACAACGACCGCTTTCGAACTGTACGAACACATAGTTCATGTTGTCACTGAACATATCAGCGAAATCAATCACACATTTTTCACCGTTATTGTGCTCGTAGATTTTGATAGTATCGATAGAACCGGCGAAGCTGTTAGGGTTAGCAATGTATTTACGGGTGAAGTTTAACATAATTTTATCCTCGTTGATTTGTCTGTTCATATCAGGCAAGGACATCTTATCAACAAAGATGCCCTTGTGCAAGTGTTTTATAAAACTTTTTGCAAATAACGAAGAAGATGTGCCGCCTCTGCGCGGGTCAACATAACGTTATCGTCTTGCCCAAGATAACCAATCGTCACGTAATCGCGACCAACATGATGTTCAACGTCCAGAATGATGGTATATCCATCTTCACCGATTTCAGGACTAATCTCGGCAGCTACGTCATTCAGATAAGTTAATTCGGTCATATTTTCCTCACAAGGGGTCTTTCGACCCGATTTGATTATTGAACTTTCTTCCAGAAATCTAAATTGATTTCACCTTTGGCATTCATTTTCTCAATCAGAGACTCGCAACGAATACGAGCGTTTTCGTACCAAACAACATCCTCAGAACAGTCTTCGTCTTCGTAGGTTTCGCTGCGAATATGACCGTGGATTTCTTGATTCAGCTGGTAAATGCTGTCAGTGAAGAAGTTAATCAGTTGCACGTAGTAAACGAAATCGGTTGATTCACCTTCAGGTGTCATGCAACGAACAACATCACCTTGAACAGCTACTAAATGCCACATTTTGTCTTCAACTACTTGAGCTTTGTAACCGTCGTGGTCTTTAGTTTTGATTGTGCGATTCAGATTGATTTTCATAAGTATCTCCTTGTTAAGTTTCGTTACTGCAAGAGCATCATAACAAAACAAGGAGAAAGATCAAGCGTTCCGAATCAGATTTTTTTCAACTTTACCTCTGACATCATATTTCAGCATGAAATCATAGGCTTCCTTATCTGTGCCGAAGATGCAACAGATTACTTCCCCAGCAAGACGAACACGCACGATGTTACCGTCTACAAATGAACAGATAGCCCACATTAGCGCATCCTCATAAGAGTTTCGATTGCTTTCAAGATGTCTTCGTCGGAATTGATGGTGAACGTCACAGTGTTATTAGTTTGCTCAACATACGGAACAAACGAATCGAAGAACTTCGGACTGACCTCTAGCATGAACTTACCAGCTGGGCAGATAAAACTCAAACGAATCGTTTCGGGGCTTAAAATGCCATAAACGCGCTTGTAAGTCTCAATCTGAAACGGTTCATCCTCCACGATAGACATGAATTTGAAATCTTCCAATGAACTAGCGTTGGAGTTTTTCTTGTCGATCATCATCATTTCCATAAACACCTCAAATAAAGTTGCAAGAGTTCAGCAAGGCTTTCAGCTTCACCAGATCTTCTTTCATCCAGCGACCTGACGAGCCGTTAAACTGCATACTACACAGTTCTAAATCTTTGTCAACACGTAGAACGAAATCACCGTTTTTATTCGGTATCTTGAACTCAAACATCTCCTCGGGTTCGTTTCTGTATGTAACAGATCGTTCTACCTTCAGATGTACACCTTGACGCAAGCCACCGTAATAAGGACTCAATCTTTCTTTAGTCATTCTTACCTCGCCAAGGAGCAGCATACTTCGGAAAGTATCTGTAATAGTTTTTGATTTGATCCTGATAGCGCTTACTCACGCATACCTTGCAGAGAGGAAAACACATATCATCAGAGTTATTGCTTAACGCAAAAGCCCATACGGACTTTTCTTGTTTGCAATCGGGACAGATTTTGTTCATTTCTCGCCTTTTAATAGCTTCGTGTATTCTTCGCCAGTTTTACACGCTTGAACTTTTGCATCACGATTCTTGCGGTATTCATCATACGCATAATCGAATGAACGTTGGTCTTTGATTGCGTCACCATAGTGCGGGAGCATCGAGGTCATTTTCATCCCGAACTCAACACGCGCCATGTGAATCTCACTGAACAGATATTCAAAGACAGCGGAGGGCTCGTATCCTTCTTTCCATGCATCAAAGAACACTTGACGCATTGAACAAGGAACACCGTTCGTGCGCTCGTTTATCCATTTGATGAATTCACTGCTATTTCTGCCTACATCATTTTGCGCTTTCATATTGATCTCGCATTTTCCAGAGTTGTTCGAAACGCTTTACACTCTTGATGAATGCCACGCGTTCTGTGATAGGTAGACCTCGTGCCATATGCAGTTGCATTTTTACTTCGGCATAAAAGGTCACGTCGAGTTGAAGCTTTAGGTTTTCGAGGTCCATTCTATGATTATCGCTATAATTGATGGGGTGCTTACTATCAAAAGAAAGATCACCCCGAGTAAAGGCTCTTTTACGCCCATATTGACCATCCACTTATCCAGATTGCACCTGCGATAGTGATTGCAGACATCGAGATCAGCACAAGCGCGTAAGAGCCTATGCTTTTCCATTTGATGCCTTCAATAACAAACGTCATGATGCAAGTCCAGATAAATGCAACCGGAAGAAACCATAACGGACTCATCTTTCTTCCCATTGTTGATCAAGAATGTCGTTTACTTCTTGCCAAGTCTTGCTGGTACCGTCGTCATTGAACAGGGCACGATTCAGCTTGTTAAGTTCATGCAGTCGATCAACTGGTATCTGGCTTTCAATACCATGCATATCCAGAACGGTAGCTCGCGTTTCAAAGTCGATATAACCGGCATCACAAGGTGCCCAGCCAATCGGTTCACCATCATCATTGATCAATTCAATGTATGGATGTTTGTAGTCGAGAAAGTTCTTATGT
>JAHWFP010074016.1:0-22606 GCA_023313725.1 Lithobius niger | reverse complement strand
CACCAGCTTTTGAGCAGACTACTTGCATAGCAAGATACCTTTTTCCATTGCGCGAATAGCTGTCAGAAATTCTTCTTTGCCTACATCATCAAAGACAGATTCAAAACTCTTCCAGAGTTCTTCGTCCGGTGTGGTCACAAAACTATTCTCTGAACGGAACCAAGAATAATCGGACCAGTCTTGCTGAAATGTTACGTAACAACCATCCCAGGACATTTCACCGAACGTGAACTCGATTTTAATGCTTTCGATTTCATTTTTCATGTTGAACCTTATTTTTAGTTACACAGATAAAACGGGAATCATCAAAGCGTTTATTCGTCTGAACAAAGGCTTCCCCGGCGGCTTCACAGTCCTTTTTGAGATCAAACTCAACGTGATCGATAGCTGAACCGCGATAGCCGTTTGACATGCTCATAATCAGCACAAATACTTTAATCATTTTTATCTCCGTTGAGAATCAGGACTGCGTTCTGCATTGCACCGATATGTTGAGCAAAGGCGGTATAAACGTCTGCGCGTTTTCTCATAGGAACAAACGCATCAACTTGAGCGCGAACCTGATTCATATCCTTGAGCAGCATTTCAAGTCCGAAGAACATAGAACCATTTGCAGTCGTTACATCAACACCGTTAATTTTATGTACGATTTTCATTTCTCACCCCACGTTCAGACAAGCAATCAATGCGAAAACAATCACAGCACCCAGTTGAATACGTTGAATCATTTTTGCTTTGCGTTCTGCGTTTAAAGTAGCCATAATTTTATCCTCTTTATCGGGGACTTTCGTCCCCTTTATCAGTTAACTAGAACAGTTCGGCTGATTCTAGCACGTTGCATCATTTTTGCAAAGTCACTAAAACTGATTGTTTGCTCAGTCGTCATGACAAAATCAGAATACAGAACTTCGGTTGGCTTGTCAATAGCATCCTGCAAAGAAATTTCCCAAATGTAATCCTCATCAAGAATTCGATAAGGTGCATAGTTGGACATCCACATTCTGAATGACTGAACAGAGATGGAATTCACTTTGACTTCTACAGTCATACCGAGGTTTTGTTCGTAATGCAATGTGATTGATTTCATAATCCGATTCTCATATAACGCACAGGAAGCTTTATGTCCTTGTTAAACCCGCCAATCAAGTCAACGTCTAACTTGGACTTTCCTCGCTCACAGGTGCGTTCCAGCAAAGCGAGGCAGCGATTTAAATCACTCTGTAAAGTGATGTCGAATTGTCCAGAACTGACAGTGTACCCGCCAGTTCCGTTGTATGAAGTGATAGTATAAACCAGCTTCATGAGATTTTAGCCGTAGCTTTTCTGATTTGCGCGTAATGCATAGCGAACATCAGTGCCGCTTGATAACGACTGAACGAAGGAACAAATGGATGACCATCTACACCGTCATGACAATCGAACCAGATAAAACAGATTCGACGCTGGACTTTGTACAAGTACCCATGATCAGTTGTCAGTTTTTGGATTCTTAATTTCATGATACCAGTCGTTGACCTCTTCAATAGAACGAACTTCTTTGATCGTTCTGTAATCGTAAGACTGTCCATAACTTCTTGAACAGTCGCCTAATCCCCACTTCTGGATGTGATATATTTGCAAGTGAGGATGTTGCCAAACTCGATATTCACCTTCTTGAAATATGATCATTTCTTACCTATGAACTCAGCAAGACCAGCCTTGCATTCTTTTACACCTTGCTCACAACGATGAACAGAATATCCCCAGGTCTTTCTGGAGTTTTCGTTAGTCGTCGCGGCTCGCATTTTCTGGGCATGTTCAAGAAGACCTTGCCAGATGCCCAGTCGTCGTTCCCACTCTTGTTTTGTCATTCTTTGAATCGCTGTTTGAACACATCAAGAGTTTCTGTCCAAACGTTGCCAGTAGCACCGATGTAAACGACTTGAACGGGGTGCGTTTTAGTTGGACTAGCGATGTTCGCAAGATGCAGAACCATGTAGGAGTTACCAGTTTCGATGTTCACGTAACTACGACCACTGACAACTTCCAGCTCTTTGACTTCTTCAAAGAATTTTTCGATCATTTGATCGCTGACGGTCATTTCAAGTCCATCGCGATACGGGGTGCAGTATCCGAACACGTCAACTTTACCTTCACCGTCGATGCTCGTGCGATTATTTTTGAAACGAGTCAGAGTGAATGCGCAACCGGTACTAATCGAACTGATAAAGCTACGATAGCTGGAATAACGCTTGAGGAAATCTTTTGGGTCGACATCCGGTTTCATGCGATAGACTTGACCCGGACGTGCTTTAGTTACTGGAGCTTCTTGCTTAGCCATTACATACCTCGATATAATTAAACATTCTGTTTTCAACGGCGGTGATAGCATCATCACGGCTTACAAGGTTAACTTTACTCTCAACCACCATGATGTCAACTAAAATGTTTGGATCTTTGAAGTGACGAATCGTTTGTAAGAACTTCACAAAACGAAACGGTTCAAGTTCTACAGTCGAAACAAAACGACCGTAAGATGGATTATTGTTCAGAAAGGCATACATATGCTTTTCATCTTTGAATCTGTACCATTGATTAATTTTAAAGTTTGATACCAAGTTGCGCTCCGCGGGCTTTGCCCCATTTTGATCGAGTTATTTCTTATAGTATTATAGAGATAACTCGATCACTTTTTGATTATTTTTCGAACAATTGATGAATTTCATCACCAAGTTTTTCGTCGATTTCAGTTTTCAGAAGATTTCCGATCATGTTTGCGAAATCGTGAGTAATAGACCAACCAGCAATGATCATGCTGTACATACAATCGGCATCATTATCGAAATCATATTCAATCAGACGACCGTTTGTTTCAGTGTAGGACATCCACAGACGACCATCAACACCTTCGGACATCCGAAAATGATTGTTCAGTACGTCGATCACTTTGTCACCGTTCATCACGACAGTAACAGGATAACCCCATGCTTCAAAGAAGCGCTTGATCATTTTCTCATTCATGCTTGAGTCCTCAATGCAATTTGACTTTCTACAGTAGCGATGATTGACATCATGCTAGGCTCGTTGTCACTGACTTTAATCCAGCCGTGTTCACCTGTCAAGTCTTCGATGTAACCAAAAAGAATCGGCTCACCTTTGAAATCAACTTGACTCAACACAACGATATCGGATACTAAATTGAACTTTCCAGCGTGCTTAGTAAGAGTTGGGTTAAAGTCACTCAGCATATAAAAAAGTTTATCAAACATAAAAGCTCCTTAGTTGGTATACGTGCATCATACTCAATCGAAGGCAGTTGTCAAGCATAAATAAACTAGAGGTGACAAAATGATAGGAAACCGTTTAAGAATCTTAGCGGCTGAACAGATGGATTTCTACTCAGACATTCCAGCAGATTTCAGACGTGACGAAAAGAACAACGATCTTGGCGTTGTCAAGAACATTAGTGCCGTTCAGCAATCAATGGTCGGCATAATCAGTACAAAGAAAGGCTCAAGACCTTTTAACCCAAACTTTGGTTGTGATATTCACGGATCATTATTCGAGAATATGACCGACGCTAGTATGTTCACTATTGAAAAAAGCATAAGCAGTGCTATTCAACAATTTGAACCTCGTGTGAGACTTCAAAACGTCGCGATTACTCCTAACTATGACCAGAATGAATACATCGTTACCATTTATTATCAGTTGATTACTGATTTGAACTATATCTACAAACTAAAAATGGGACTACGTAATGAACAGAATTAATACTTCTGAAATACCAGAAATTTTCACAGCCAGCACATTTACTGAAATCAGAAAGAAACTGTTAGACTGGCTTTCAAATCAGGATGAATTCAAAGATTATGACTTTGCTGGCTCACGCTTGAGCATCTTAGTCGACCTGCTTGCATATAACACGCTGTACGTTCAGCAATTCAGTAACTCCGCGTTATACGAAAGCTTTATTCGTACTGCTAACCTGCGTAGTTCTATCGTGCAACACGCGCAAGACATGGGTTATTTCCCATCGGGTAAGAAAGCAAGTAAAACAACCGTTCGCTTTACTGCGAGTCACGCTAATACAGGCGTCCGCGCTATTACTATTCCTAAAGGAACTAAGTTCGTAGGTATGGTTGATAAAGTTGACTCTTATGATTTCTGTACGTGGGAAGACGTTGTAATCGAACTGGGTAAAAACGGACAATATATTGCATTGCTTGATTTGTATCAAGGTAATATGGTTCGTACCGGGATGTATTACGAAAAAGACGGTAAAATCATTGTCAAAGATACAACGATTGATCGCGATTTAGTTCGCGTATATGTGAACGGCGCAGAATGGACTAACTGGACAAATAAACCAATGGTCACTATCACCGGTACAGCTAACGTTTATTACATGCGTGAAACTATCGACGGTGAATTAGAGATTTATTTCGGTGAAGGTGCCGGTAAAGCAGAAGTTGACGAAGACAAGGGTTTGATGATGAACAATTATGTGGGTGGTTTGAAACCTGCTGTCGGTTCTGAAATCGTGATCGAATATTTGTCAACTGATGGTGCAAGCGGTAACGGTGCTATTACCATTACTTACGTTGATACTATCGATAAAGTTATTGTTGAGCGCGTAGAAGAAAACCCGTTCAGCGATAAAGACTTTACTGGTGCATTAGGTGGTGGTGAACCTGAAGGTGCAGAACGTATCAGAGAATTGGCTCCTGTATTACGTGAAGCCCAGCGTCGTTGTGTTACTGCGCGAGATTATGAAACGTTCGTGAGTTATAAATTCGGTAACGTCGTTCAGGCTATTCAGTGCTTTACTGATAACGAGAAGCCAGGTTATGCGTTCATTGCTATCAAACCGACAGCAGGATTAACCCTAACGACTGTCCAGAAAGAAGACATTCATAACTTCTTAAAAGAATATAACATCGCTACCATCTCTCCTGTTGTGTTGGACCCGAATTACTTGTTCGTGCGTCAGAACGTGAAAGTTACGTATAACTTAAACGAACTTTCTGAAACGGAAGAATGGTTGCAAGGTCAAGTGTTGAATTCTATTGATACGTATTACAAGAATGAAGTTGAAATCTTTAACAAATCATTCCACGTATCTAAGATGCTGAAATATGTGGATAACTCCGATATCAGTATTCTGGGTTCTTCTGCATCAATCGGACTTGTTCGTGAGTTAAGCAACTTCTATGCTTCACCGATGTCAGGAATTAAGTTCTTAAATACAATTAAACCTCGTAGCGTTGAAAGTTCTGAATTCAGCTTTGTTGAATCAGCCGATGAAATCTACGATGTTAAGTATAAAGCAACTGACCCTAATAGCGCAAACAAGCAAGAAGGTAAAATCGTTGTTGGACCATTTAAAGACAGTCATGTGTTCAAAGACGGTCAGGGCAGAGTTATTCAGCCTTATACCGGTAATGATTTTAACAGAACACCTCGCACAGGGTTCACAAAATACTATTCTGTAGGCACAATCAACTATGTCACAGACTCGATTGACTTTGATTTGGGTATCCTAAATATCAATATCAACCAAGTTCGTGGTGCATATATTGAATTAAACGCAACGCCTACGAATGACAACATTTTCACTAAAGATGGTTCATTGATTGTATTTGAGCACGAATTACGTCCTTCTTATACAACAATCACCATGGAGGCAATTTCTCAATGATTAAAGCACCGTCTATCACTGGTCTTAAAATTAAAAAATTATCTGCGAACCACGTTCAGTTGACATGGGATAGTGTGGGCGGTAACTTCTACTATCTCGTTGAATACGCGTATGTACCGAAGTCTGGTAAACTGCATTGGGAGAACTTGGGTTACACCAAAGACACAATGTGGTTCGAAGAAAAAAGTATCGCACCTAACACGAAATATAAGTTCCGCATTAGCTCGACTTTTGCGGGCTTTACTCAGTCTGATTGGGTAGAAACAGAAGAATTCGAAACGTTTAATGAAAACGTGTACATGATCAGTAAAATGGTTGAATTCTTGCCTAACAACTATTTCATCAAACGTAAACTGGGTCAAAATGATCGTCGTTACATCGACTTTAATAATGAAACTATTCAAGCGTCATTGATGGTTGAAAACTTCCGTTATGACCCAGAAGTGCAAAATATCAGTAACTTCCATCGTTTCGTTATGACTGATCCAGAACGTCATGAGATTCAGGGACCTGTTCCTGTTGTTTGTACTGATGCAAAACGCGTTATGTTGACCGAAATTGATGGCGTATTATACGCGATGGAACGTTGGCAGCCTGTTGTTAAAGTCAGTAACGACCGTGGTCAAAACTGGATTTATTACAAAGCGTTTAACGGTCGTGTAGGTAATCCGATGTCTAAAACTTGTACATATCAGAATGACAGCACCACTTATGTTCTGGGATATACAGAAGTTTTCTACGGTCGTAAACCTTCTGCTATTCGTTTTAGCTCAATCAAAGATCGTTGGTCGAATAACATTGATACGTTTGCACAGCAAGACTTTAACAGCGAAGTGGGATTCCCAGTTGAGTTGTTCAGTAGCTTTACCATTTATCCTGCGAATATCAGCATGAAAGTGGAAGCACAGGCCTGTAATAGCAAATGGCTTTATGCTGTTGCGCGTGATAAAGTTCGTCGTATTGATATTGTTGTCACCCCGCTTGATTCAGAAGGTCGTACAGCATGGGATCCTGATACATACAGAATCACTGGTGACGATTTGGCTATTACTCAAAAGCTGGACATGCTGAATGAAAAGATGTACGCTCTGGTTGTCGGACGTTTGAAATCTGCTAACTTGGATCCTACAATTCAGAAAAACGTTGACTATCACGCTGACATTAAAGGTGTGTATCAGTTTGATGAAACTACACTGAAATGGACTCGTGTGTTCGGTAATACGAAAGAAGACCGCGATCTGATTGATGAATACAGCAACATGAGTACAAACGGTAAAGACATCTTTATTTCTAGCAAAAACTTTAAATATCCTGGTGTACTGCCTGATCCTAATACCGTTGCGAAATATCCTGATGTTGTAGCAGAAGCGGTTCGTTATAATTCTGTACCGGGTTATAACAGCACGAAAAAGATTCACTTTAACCTGATTAAATCAGAAGACGGTATTGAATGGAAAAGAAGCTATCAGAGATATTATAACGAAGCGATTTTCTCTTGGATGCGTCGTTCTCGTACTCGTACATGGATCACTCACGACATGCGTGCCGCGATTATCTATGAGGAATATGCGTACACGAAAACGCTTGACGTTGAAAAAGAAATTCAAGCTGAAATTTGGGATACTGGTACAGTGACGTTTAAACTGCCTGATGTTATGTTCCAGAACTTCATCAAGTACACAAACGGAATCATGCTTCATAATATTAACGGTGATGTTATCGGTTATTATGAACTGCCATACAGAACAAAAGATACTCTGAATATCTTCTGGAAACCTTCTCAAACAATGATGATTGCAGAACTGCAAAACCAAGTAAGAGAAGAACCATTTAAACCGAAATTAGAAGAAGGTCTAAGAGATCCAGATTTGCGTCCTCTGATTGATACGATGGCTCCTGAATCGTATATCTACGACGATGGTTTGTTCCGTCAGTTCAATGAATACTACTTGCAATTCATTTCTGAAGGCACCGACAGCTATTATAGTAAATTGCTGAATCTGATTAAGAATAAATACCCTAGAGAAGCCGATTCTTATGAGTATTTGTGGTCTGAAATCAGACGCCGTAATATCTATCTTGACAAAGAAAAACGCGACATGGTTGTGAAATTCTTTGAAACTCGTTCTACAGACTTCTACAGCACAAAGGGTATTAAAGAAAGCTATACCTTCCTGTTCAAGCTGCTTTATAACGAGGACGTTGAGATTGATTTTGAAAGCTCCGTCGGCATCGATTACGACATTGTGATCGAGAGTACAAACATTGACCAGGACATCGTAGGTCGCACGGTGTACACACCAACAGGTCGAGCTAACGTAACGTACTACGAAAGAATGTACGAAGAAGGGATGCTCAAATGGAAGCTTACCATTCACAACTTGATAGGTGAGTTCATGGCTGGACAAGAATTGAAATCTGAAAGAACCAAGTTCACTGGTGAAATTACTCGTGGTGTTCGTGGTAAAGAGGTGAGTTATTCATCTATCGATTATCTGAACCGTAAACGTTCATATTACGTGATGAAAATTAAATCTCAGCTTTCTATGTCTCGTTATAAAGACGACGTTATCAGATTTGTTCACCCAGTTGGATTCGGCTTCGTAGGTATCACCCTGTTGACGATGTTCATTAACGCTGGTCTGTCAATGAAACATACTGAAACTATTTTGACATTGTACAAAACACTTCGTTGGGATGCTGGTCTGCCTCTGAATTATCCAGAGAACTTGCCTCGTAAAGACTTGAACGGAAATATTCTGTTTGACGAATACGGTGTGATGTTAGAAGACCCGAACCCATTACAAGGACCATATTCAGTGACTGAATGGGAAGATCAAGCTCTTAGCGAACTTGGTTTGACCGTGAAATATGACACGCAGGAAGCAACTGTGAACGGTAAAAAGCCTTCACAAAGACGTGTTAATTGGTCACCTCAGTTCGATGGTTCATGGAGTCGTTTCAGTTCTTTACGTCAATTAGTTGACAAACGTTATAAAGACGATATCGATAATCCACGTGATGTTAGTCATGCGGTTCCGAAACGTCAACCAACACAATATAAGGTGCAGAAATGATCTATCGTTCGATTATTACAAGTAAGTTCAGAACAGAGAACCTTGTTAACTTTTATAAACTTGTCGGGGATGCCCCCGACAAACACAGCATTTATGTTGCATTTGGTCGCTCTGAAAAATGGAGCGACTCAGAGAACGACCCAGGCTTTGCTCCTCCTTATCCTATCGACAACTTTGATGGTGTTGTTGATGTATGGACAAACATGATGGGTGCTGCAAAGGTTAACAGAGAAATGTTAGACGCCGTATATCCTCGCAAAGATTACGGTGACGTTCGTTATGATAATCCGTATGTGTTCTTTATCGGGGATATTGTTGTTGTTAACAGCACAAATCATAACAGAACAGACCCATCACGAGGCTGGATGGTATATCGCGTTGTCGATGTTCCTGATGTCGGTGAATGCAGTATTAAGCCTGATAATCCTTTATCTAAAGAAGAATGTCACGCGCTAGGCGGTAAATGGACTCCTACGAACCCAAGCTCAAGTGAGCCAATCGGTGAAGGTGATGCAATTGAAACACAGGATGGTTATGTGTGGGAATATCTGTATACGATTCCAGTTGACGTTGCTATTAACCGTTGCACAAACGAATACATTGTTGTTCCTTTCGCCGATCAGTTGTATGCAGAAAAGGATAAATGGGGATATGAAAACGTTTTAGAATGGTATCCTAGTTCTTCTGATTTGCTTTACAGAATGAAAGTAAACACATTGCGTTTTCGTGCTTATATGGACAGCTTGTATTTCCCAGAGACTTTGCTTGCTAACCAAAACACATTCCGTCAGATCAGTATCTTGATGAATCCGGTCAAAAAGAAAAACAACCCGATTGACCCAGATGTCAAGATGAATGATGCGTATACGACGCCTGATAAAATGGAATCTCATAGCGGTGAAATGATTTACATGGAGAACAGACCGCCTGTTACTCGTACTCCTGATCAGTTAGAAGAAATTTCAATTATCTTTGAATTTTGAGGTAAAAAATGATTCAAGAACCAAAAACTCGTATTGACACCGGTGAAACGGATAAACCTGACTCAGGGGATACTATTCACGTAGGTGGTAATAAAATCAATACAAACATGGATAATATCTATAATGCCTTCGCTGATTATCGCTATTTCATTTCAGCTAACGGTAACTTAGGCGTGGGTGAAATGAAAATTCACGCTACCGGATATTTTCAGAAAATGACCAACCAGTATTATGCATCGAACATTATCGAAATCGGTTCAATGCATGATATCGATACATCATCTGGTCCTGTTCGTGTTCGTCTGCCTTCAACGCCTACGACTCGTAAGCGCGGCGAAGTAATCAAGATTGTTAACTCAAGCGGAAGTGTTAGCTTTAACAACCCGATTATTATCGAAACGACTGGTGCTGATTCCATCGCAGAACAAAGTTCATTGACTATCACTGAACCGTTCACAGAAGTTTCATTATGGGTGACAAACGAAGGGGTTGCAACTGGTCGCTGGATGTTCAGAACTGCTCCTATGTTTGGTCAAGATGCTCGTCCATATATGAAAACTCAAGCGCTGACCGGTAAAGATGAAGTTACTATTCCATTATTTGATGCTAACTCATATGACGCAGCAAAATTAATGTTTTTAGCCGTTGACACCACTTTGAACTCTAAACATAGAGAGATAAGCGAGACCTTGTTACTCGTAAAAAATGGTGAAGTATTCAGCACCGAATACGGTCGAATTAAAGACGAGAATTTCACCATTTACTCCGTCAGATATGCAATTATCGGTGGTCAAGTGGTTATGATCGTCAAAGGGGTTGACACAACTTCTGCCAAAATCACTATTAAAACCGTCGAAACAATGAAAGAAGGTGTTTAATGAAACAACTTATTCAAATGGGTAATACTGTTGACGATGGTCGCGGTGATTATCTAAGAATCGGTGCGAAAAAGATCAACGACAACACAAACGAAGTGTTCGGTAAATTGGGAGACGGGGACACCGTCTTCCCTGCTGGTGCGTGGAAGATTCACGATTCTAAAACGAGTCGTCAACTTAACCCCAAATGGGGAGATTCATTCAGCGTTAACACAGTTTCAAATGATGTCGTTGTTAATCTGCCTAAAGGCTCAAGCGCTGATTATGGTAAAGTAATTCGTCTGCGTGACGTTTGGTCGTCATGGGCACAAAGAAACGTTAACGTAGTTCCTGCACAGGGTGATACCATTAAAGGTAAAGCAAGTGCTAAAATGTATCGCGATTTAATGGACGTTGAATTAGTCTATTGTTCACCAGGTCGTTGGGAATACGCTGACAACAAATTAGTAAGCAAGATTTCAAGCTCGAATATTGCAACCGTTTCTAAGCGTGAATATGAAATGACCGAAGGTCAAACTGATATTCTGAACGTGTTCGGAGATACTCCGTTTAACTCAACCAGCTTAGAAGTTTACCACAAAGGTAACATGCTTTTCTACGGTGACAAATTCAGCGATAAATCAGACTACGGTTCACCTGGTCCAGGGACTTCAATCGTCGCTCTTGACGGTCGTAATATCAGATTACGTTTCCCTGCAAAAGCTGGTGATATTATCGTCGTCAAAACTTATACTGATGATCTTGCTGTATATCGTAGTTCCTACACGTCTAGGAGCATTCGTGTATACGATACAGTGACAAACGTTGCTCCTGTAGAAGGACAAATTGTCGTTGCGGACCTTCAGACCAAGAAGCTGTGGGACTTCTTCTCAGATTTCGGCTTTACAGAAGCAGACGGTCAATTTAACCCGATGGGTACCGAAGTATTAGTTAACGGTGTTCAGTTGACGAAATCAGGTGAAGCAGGACTTGAAACAATGTTCTGTGAACGTGATGAAAGTATTACTGATGAAGCTTCATGTGGTGTTGACTCATGGAAAGAAACAGGCGTTGATTTCAGTCTTGTTATGAACTCTGCTGATGAATATCGTTTGATTCGTATTCAAGAGCCTCTCGAATCAGGAGACGTGCTGACAATTCGTTGGTTTAATAACGACATCGGTACAACTCTTAGCTGGGAACAGATTGAAGAAAACGCAGACGGTCGTTATTTGGTAACAGAACAAGATGAACCGTTTACTCTGAAAAACAGAGTCGTTTATACTGAACCCTCTGATCCAAACCCTTGTAACGTTATTAATGACCCGATTGAAGAATCACATCGTAATATCAGTAGCTATAACATGATGTTTGATATGATTTATCCAGTAGGTTCTGTTTACTTTAACGCGCACAATAGATCAAATCCGTTTGATTATATGGGCTTCGGTGAATGGGTTCCTTATGCTAAAGGTCGCGCTATCGTCGGTTGGTCACACGATAACGATAACAACTTCGGCAAATATACTGGTGAATGCGGAACATTATCTGCTCCGGGTACAGAAGGTGGTCATGTTGATATTAGTCTGACAAAAGCAAACGTTCCAGTTCTTGAATCAAAAGAGAAAGTCCTTATTCAAGACGAGAACGGAAGCATTTTAGTTGGTCAGTGTCAAGTTGATCCTGAAGGTCAAGGTCCTGGATATTTTAAATATAGAGAAGATGAACTGAAAGTTAATAACGATTCAGTCACTCCAATTCCAGTCAACGTCTTGCAACCTTATGTAACAGTTGCAGCATGGTTAAGGGTTAGATAATGACAAAATTAACGAAAGCAAGAAGCGCGGCTAAAAACTGGTCGCGTGACAGTAACCGAATTGAATTTGATACAACTCGAATTGCACAATCTACAGTGAATGGACGCCAGCCTATCGGCGCTCCATCTGTTGAGCAAAGCGAAAAAGGATTCTTCGGCTCAAGCGTTCAAGGCGCTTTAGAGGATGTTGCAGAACTTTATCAACACCACATCAATGATATTGTGATCAGAGAATCAGAAGATATGCCGTCAGGTGCATCAATGATTGAACGACTGACAATTACAGGAACAGCTACAGATACTCCTATCTACGTATATGGGTTCCCTGTTAAATTGAATCCTGGTGATAACCAAGACACGATTACTCAGCGTATTTTTGATCGTCTTCAAATTGAACAAGGCACAGGAAGTTATTTTAAATCTGTTGTGAAAGTATCAGGTTCTCCTAATGAATTAGATGTTCAATTCATGGACACTCGTAATCACGATAATTTCTCAGCAACTTATGACCTTGTTAATATTAACGGCTCAACTATGCAAGCGGCTGTTCCAGGGTACGGAACATGGACGAGAATCGGTGAACAAGAAATCGATAACGGTTCTGGCATTAAAACTAAAATGGTTTATTTCAAGAGGATTTCATAATGTCGTCAGTATTAAAACACTCTGGTGACCTTGCTAAATTTACTATTTTTGATCCGGCAGGCACTCAATGGCCTGCCGGGGTCAAAGATGTTCAGGCAGCTTTGGCACTAATTGGTCCGTGGGCGCGTACTGATGTCGGCTTAAAAGATGCAAGCTTGACCGAAAAAGGTATTGCAATGATTGCATCACAGGCTGAAATTGACGCAGGAACGAACAATACTAAAATTGTTACCCCTGCAATGTTGACATATAAGGTCAGTAAGCCAGAAGCGACGGAAAGCGTGTTCGGTGTTACTCGTTATGCTGTGACTAACGAAGCGATGAACGTTAATGGTGTGACTCGCGCTATTGCTCCTAAGTCTCTGCATTACGTGTTTGAAAACAGAACAGCGACCGAATCAAGAAAAGGGACTACTCAAATCGCAACAATGGCAATTGCACAAGCCGGGGTTGAAGATACGTTGATGATGACCGCTAAAAAGGTTAAAGCTGCTATTGACGCTTTAGTTCCTGTTCAAGCGGATGCGACGGAAACAACTAAAGGCGTTGTTAAAATTGCAACTATTCAAGAGACTACAGATGGCAATTCACGTCAAGTCGCAGTCTCTCCTTATGCGTTCCAGCGAGCAAACTCCACGGAGAATAAGTTCGGTACCATTAAGATTGCAAACGTCTCAGAAATGCAAGCTGGTACAGCCGATAACGTCGCTGTTACTCCTAAGAAACTGCGCAATTTAACAGCAACCGATTCTATTTACGGTATCACTCGTTTGACTACGACTCCTAATAAAAGTCAATCAAACTTGGCATTAGCGGTAAATGCTTCTGTTGTTCCAGAATCTCGTACAGTTCAAGGCAAACCATTAACTGGTAATGTTAGTTTTGTAGCGGGTGATTTCAACGCATATACAAAACAAGAAGCCGACGGACGTTATGCAAACTATCAGATGATTCCTGCTGGATGTATGGTTCGCGCTGCTGAATCTGCCGATGCAACATGGACAGTAAACGGTCGTTATTACAACTTAGTCGCAGAAGCGGACATTTATTTCGAAGCTCGCGATGGTTCTGCAAATCGTTTCGCTGAATTTGCAGTTTATGTAAACGGTGGACAAGTCGGAACAATGCGTTGTAATAGCTATGTTTCAAAAGGTGGTTCAAGAGGTCACTCTTGGAAATATAGAACTTGGGGACATTGTACTCTGAATATCAGTCGTCAGTTTAATACGGGTGACACAATCAGAATCGTTCGTATTGCGGGCGATTATGATACAACCAAAATTCTGAAAATGACAGTATCAGCATAATCAAAAGCCCTTCGGGGCTTTTTTGGTATAAATATTAGAGGTTTACTATCAAAAGGATCAATCATGATTGAGAAAAAAGATATTCAAGCGCTGCCGTTTGTAGACGGTACGCCAGATCCTCTTGCTCGTCCTGATCAGGCGCGCATTGACTGGATCAAAAACGGTGAATGTCCATCAGGTGCTGATACGAGTATCGGTAATGGTGGTTCATTAAACCGTTCAGGAGTTAGTGTTCAGAAAAACGTTGTTGATGTTCAGAAAAACATCGCAACTGTTAAATCTTCACTTGATGAAACCATTGATATGGTTAACAAGCACGACGAAATTATCGGTCAAGCAGGTGGACTGGATTTAATCGAAACAGTTAAAAAACACGACGACGAGATCGAAACTTTAAACTTTGCAGTTGTACAGAACGCCGAGCGCTTCGAAGAACTGGCAAATAAAGTTCAGAAAAACACCGACGAATTAGGTGAAGTTCCTGCGCACGATCACGCAGATCGTTCCGTTCGTGATGAACTGGAATGGCAGAAGACTGAAATGGGTTCATACCCAGGATTTGATTATAACGGTAAACCAGACGTTGATTCACGCGGAACTGGTATGAAAAACCGTATTATCAATAACAGCATGGCTATTTCAGGTCATAATGCTCGTCTGAATGAACTTGAAACTAACTGGCAAACCTCTGATATTGGTTCATTAACTCGCGAAGTTCAGGCGATTCGTTCAGAAGTTGGTCCAAAAGATCAGAAAGTTCCTGGACATCACATCTATGATCGTCTGAAAAAAGTTGAAAACACTGCTGATGCGGGTAAAACTGATATTCAGAAACTAAACGTTCATACAGGGATTGCAACCTTCCCTCGTCCTGAAGCTATGACCTTAGTTGATCTAGTCGATTTAAAGACTAATGAACTAAACGAGCTGGTGAAGAGCCTAGCGAAGACCGACGCGCGTGTGCTAGTTGTTGAGACTGAAATCGGTGACGAACTGACCGCAGGAACTATCAAGTATAACGTGAAAACGTCTATGCAGGATATTAGCGCTCTTTACGATATCGTAGGTAAGTCCAACTCTGAAGGTCTGCGTTATTCTGTTGCAGTTCTTGAAACTGAAATCGGCGGCGATGCGATTCCAGGAACAGTTAAAAACCGCATTCTGTTGACTGAACAAGGTATTCGTGACCTGAATATTCAAATCGATGCTATCAATGATATGCTGGGCGTGAATTCAGGCGGAAGTGGTTCATTCAGTGATCGCGTTAATGAATTAGAACTCCAGATGAACGGTGATGCTAACGGTGCAACTGATTTCGAGAAAGTCGGTGTATATCCTTATGCATTCGAATTGTTCAACAAAAAGCCTATCGGTGACGTTCTGGACGGTAAAACGTATGTTCGTACCTCTGACGCATGGGTTATTCTGGGTCATTCAGATATCGATCTGGTTAATGCTTCATTCAAAGTTGATGGAAAAGACTTCATCATCAAGAAAAATGAAGTAATCGAACTGGGTTCTGATGGTTCTATTATCACTGTTGTTTCTGCACTTGACGGAGTAACATTTGTTGCTGGTGCAAGAGTTCAAAGAACATTCGGTGCCGATGTTGTTGACTCTCAGGTATTTGAATTCAACCGCGTTGCAGACGAAGAATTCCTGACAGTAGGTGACGGTGCTTCTGTTACTGATATTGTTGGTCGTCGTGTTCTGATTAACGGTTCTGATATTCTGTCGCAGGCAGTTGCAGACGTTACCGATAACCAATTCTATCTGCGCACACAAGATGCATGGGTTGGAACTGATCAAACTATTCCGATGGGTCATGTTACCTCAATGGACGGCAAAAATATCTTCTTAGCGGACGATCTTTCTGTTGTTATCGGTGCAGACGATAAAGATACCGTTATTCGCGGCGTTAAAGAAATCAAGACTAAAAACCTTGAAATCAAAGACGAAAATGATGCTGTTATTCTGGCTAATAAAGCAGATCGAATCACTCTTGCGGATAAACCTCTTTATACCGGATTGAATCGTGTTCAGACTACCGCAGACGATGCTCCGAATGATAACGATTATTACGCTCGTTACAAAGGAACATGGGCGAAAATTAACCCGAACGGTGGTGGAACAGGCGGTGGTATTGAAGACGCACCGAACGACGCTAAGTCCTATGTTCGTTTAGGTCAAGCGTGGGCTGAACTTGGATCTGTTCCTGTTAATATCCACGATGATATTGCAGTACAGTGGGAAGTTTCTGCTAATAACTTCACCGGTTTAAAATTCAGCAAATTGAATAACAAATTAAGCGTCGGTGGTTCAGGTGCTAAAGTTGATATTCTGGGTGATGTCAGTCGTTTCTCCCTCGCGTCAGGAACTGCGATTCTGCAATCTCTGAACGGAAGCACAGCTTCTGCTGTTGCGAGCGATACCGACAAGAACCTGTTGATTGGTGATAAAGATGCTCATAAGTCTGTTGTTCTTCGTTCACTAGAGGACGCACAGATTCAAACATCTAAAGGTCAGTTTAAAATCTGGCACTCAGGTGACGATGCGAAAGCAGACGGTCAGATTTACGGTCGTAAAGACAATAAATGGGTCGTGTTCACAGTTAACAGAACTCAAGACGTAATTTTGAATAACACCTACAGCTTCAAAGTAGCGGATTCAAAAGATAAAGTCATGACTCTGGCAACTTCAGGACTTGACAACTTGATCGAACTGGGTGAAATCGGAACATTGATGAACATTCGTTCAACTCTGCGCTCGATTAATCTGGACGATAAAGTTCAACTGACATCAACCGACGGTGCGGATAAAATCAATCTAATCGGTAAAGATGCTGATCTGGTC
This sequence comes from Lithobius niger, assembly GCA_023313725.1. Taxonomy (NCBI): domain Eukaryota; kingdom Metazoa; phylum Arthropoda; class Chilopoda; order Lithobiomorpha; family Lithobiidae; genus Lithobius; species Lithobius niger. The sequence goes on along the minus strand of JAHWFP010074016.1, from coordinate 5,388 downwards.
ACTATTTCTGATGTAAATAAAAAAGTTCGTATTAACGGTTCAGAACTTCGTTTCAATGATTCGCGTGTTGTTACCGAAGCTGATGATGCTCCTGCGGACGGCTTTAAATATGTTAGAAATAACAAGAAATGGGAAAAAGCGTATAGCTACGGCGAAGATGCTCCATCTTCTGTTGGTGCGAAAGAAGGCGACGTTTACTTCCAATATATGTGAGGAAATATGGCATCATTAATCAGTGTACAAGGCCAGCACCGCGAGGTGCTGCCTTTAATTAACGACGGAACAGATTGGGTATCATGTATCCCATGGGTGTTCACAGAAGGAATGTGGAGAAGAACTCTTGATCCAGGCTTCGTGAACTTAGTCAATAACAGTCGTTTGATTCACGGAACAGATATTACGGTATCTCAGGGGAAAATTTCAGGTGTGACTCCTCTAAGCTGGACTCTTGGCTCAATGTCAACTGGTTCTGGTTATTCCATGAGTTATTTCACACAAGAAGAACAAATTAAAAGCATTCGATTTGTTGCGGAACAAAGTCGTCATTATTATGTTTCTCGTGTTCAGGTCGAGGCAGGAGTTGTTTATACCGCAAGTGCAATCGTTGAACAGCTTGGTATTAGAAATCAGAGAAAAGTTTTATCTGTTGTTGGTGAAACGGCAACAATTGATATCGAAGTTGATTTCCCGACCACGAAAATGACAACTCTGGGTCGTAATTCAATTCAATTCACCGCAAGAACATCGGGAATTGTTCAGTTCAGAATCGGTGCATGTGTTGATTCGATGGGTGATGCAGACGTAACAATTACTAAGCCTCAGATCACTAGCTCATATTCTGATATCGAATGGCAGCCTACTCCTATTGTTGCTCCTTTCTACGGTGTAACGCTTTTAGATTCATACGTATATCCGTCAGAATTAATCACGTATTCAGATGGTGAGTATACCTTTGACGTTACGATGCGTGTTGAGCACAACTTCACACGTCCGATCATGTTGTTTGGTCGTCGCGAAAGTTCTGGATTCTCAGGCATAGGATTTGATGCAAATAACCTTTATGTGTATCGTGCGGGACAGCAAGACCGAAGCGCATTGATTGCGAAGTCTATTCCAGTGAATCGTTTGTTCGGTTTGAAAGTAATATGGAAGAAAGCTGGTAACTATGTCAATGATATCAGACTTTATCTGAACGGGGAATTAGTGAGTCGTATTTCGTCTACACTTTATTCCGGCAACATTGACAGTTTGTTCGGTTACGAAAATAACAGAACGAGCAACCTGACGGTTCAAACATTTAGTCTTCGTTTGAATAAACTTCACGCGTATAACGTCGATGAAGGTTCAGGAAATATGCTTGATGATCGCGCGAACGGAACTCCGTTATATCTAAGCGGTGATGAATTCCTTGATTTCGTATGGGTTGGCGATATGAGTCCTCCTATCATTATCATGGACACTTTCGATCAAAGTGCAAGCGTTGGTGATAATATTCGTTTCTATGCAGATGCAACGTTTTATTTGACAGTTCAATGGTATAAGGATGATGTTGCGATTCGTAATGCAAACTCTCCTGAATACAGAATCGATTCTGTAAAAGAGTCGGATTACGGTATGTACTATTGTGAATTCCAGAACGAATTCGGGAAAGTCAGAACGAGTATTGCACGACTGAAAGATCCGAACGATCACACAAAACGAATCATCACAGAAGATGGTCAAGTTATTACAACCGAAGACGGACAAATAATCATAACAGAGGTATAAAATGATTAAGATTTCTCAGATGCCAGATGTTGGTCAATATACAGGTCAGGAAGTAGTCCCTATTGTTCAAAATGGGGTTACTGTTAAAGCTCCGCCTCTGTTTACCGACAGTGAGCAAAAAGTGCATATGCCGGAAGGCGTTGCACTTGTTACCAGTGTGGAAGGTTCTGAAATTAACCTTCTTTCTGCAAAAGTCGTTGACGGTGTTGTTACCGTCTTCGTTGGTGACAAAGAAGTATCTCTTTATAAAGATAGTAGCATTATCGTTACCGAACCTGCTGTTGCAGATGGTAATGCATATCTTCGTATTAACAACAAATGGGTTATTCGAAATCCAGTTACTCAGATTAATGGACTTTCTGCACCGACTGGTGGCGGAACATTAACTGTTGCCGCTGCTGACGTTAAAGCGCACATCGAAAACGATAAACGCGACGGTATTGCCTACGTGTCTCGTGACGGTGGATGGATTAAGCTTTCTGAAGGTTTACAAGTTGAGCTGGATAAAAAAGCTGACAAAGTTCATACTCATGAAATTGCAGACGTAACAGGATTACAAGCTGCTCTGAATGGTAAAGCCGATACAGTTCACAATCACACGATTGAGGATGTTACAGGACTTAAAACCGAATTAGACGACATCAAAGCGTCAATTACAAATCAGACCCATGAAATCTCTGATATCACGGGATTGCAGACTTCTCTGGACGAATTAAATACAAGTATCAACACTGTAGATCAGAAAGTCGATTCGAAAGAAACTGAACTTAAAGGCTTGATCGACGGTAAAGCGGATAAAGTTCACGTTCACGCGATTTCTGACGTAACAGGATTACAAACGAAGCTTGATTCTATCGATGGTAAAATTGATACCGTTGAAGACGGAATAAACGATGTCAAGAACAGATTGCAAACTGCTATGTTCTATTCTCGCGACACAGGTTTCACAGCAACGGAAGCGTCTGGGAAGCTGCCTGTAACGATGAAAGCAAGTCGCAAAATGTCTGTAGCTGATAGTGTTATTAGCGTCACGGAAGCAGGGACCTATCGCGTAGACGTTACTGTTAACGTCAGATCTGATGGTACTATCGTAACACTGACTGGTGTTCCTGATATGATCATCGAAGCGAAGGGTTATGGAACGGTTTCGGGTATTTTCGACTTGTCGACCTCAAGCAAGCTGACACTGACATATACAGGTGCCGATGCAATTGTTGATTCGAATATCGTGATTCACAAAATCTAAGGGGCTTTGCCCCTTTTAAGGAGATTTATGTTCAATACAGCTAATAATCCGCGCGAACTGAAAGACATCATTTTACAAAGACTGGGTGCTCCAATTGTTAACGTTGAAGTAACCGAAGACCAGATTTTTATGTCAATTCAGCAAGCGCTGGAGCTTTACGGTGAATATCACTATGAAGCGCTTAATAAAAGTTATCTCGTTGTTCACTTGAGCAAGGAGCAAGCTGCTTCCGGTCTTATCGATTTGGGTCAGTACAAACTATTTGCAGTAACCAAAATTGTTCGTCACGGCGGCGCTGCGATGTTCACGATGGACGGAAATACAACGATGAACTATTTCACAGATTTTGTTCGTGGATTAGCGAGTGGTGTTCCTGTCGGTGGATGCGGATATTTCGGACCTATGGGCGTCTTCGGTAACATGTCATATTACAGCCAGCTTATGAGCTATCAAAATATGATGTTCGATCAGTTGAATCCCCTACCAGATTACAGCTTTAATGCCAACACAGGATATTTGAACGTTCAAGGAAATCATCGCGAAGGTGAGCTATTGATTCTGGAAGCGTATAATAAATATTACATGGAGATGGACAAAAGTATCAAGTCCAGCGTAGTCGGAAGTTCAAACTTCATTGTCGGTGCGTGTGCGAAGCCTTTAGTCGTTGGTGCGAATAACTCATGGCAGAACCCATATTACGATATGGAGCAAGCACCTGTCGGTTCATGCAGCAATAACGAATTCATGGATCAAAACGTTTATAACGTGCGCTGGGTTAAAGATTATGCAACTGCTTTAGTCAAACGACTGAACGGGCATATTCTGGGCAAACACCAAGGACTTCAATTACCGGGTGGGGTTACGATTGACGGTGACAAATTGTGGGCACAAGCCGATGATGAATTGAAACTGTTGAAAGAAGAACTTTACAGCCTCGAAGAACCATTACCAATTCTGATGGGATAAGTATGAACAATAGCCTATTTGCTACATTAGAACAGCGTCATGGCTATGAAAGAACGAGAGTGAAAAACGTCTTGAACCCGCACGTTAACTTTCATAAGCACGAAAACACGCAAACTCTTGCGGACGTTTTAGTCGCTGAAAGTATTCAAATGCGAGGAGTCGAGGCGTATTATCTCAGACGTGAATTAGTGAATCTCGATCATTTATTTGGAGAAGACACAGAATCCAAGTTCAACAAAGCATACAAAATTGCGATTTATATTAACAGTTTTGACAGCTATGAAGGACAGCGTGAATTCTTTAGCAAGTTCCAAATGAGCGTTCAAGACGAAATCACGTTCAGTATTAACCCGAATTTATTCAAGCATCAAGCAGACGGAAAAGAACCCATTGAAGGTGACTTGCTTTATTTCCCAATGGATAACAGTTTGTTTGAACTTGTATGGGTTGAACCGAGAGATCCGTTCTATCAGGTCGGTCAAAACGCAATAAGAAAAATCACAGCAACGAAATTCGTTTATTCTGGAGAAGAAATTAAACCAGAAGTTCAAAACACAGGACTTGACATTGATTTTGATGTCAGTAGCCTAGAACTTGAACCAGTTCGCGCTCTTGATGGAGTTTCAGATACGAGTCTGGAGCCTTATCTCGAAGATAAACTGAATCACGAAGAAGCTGGAGAGTTCGTAGAAGATTTCACCGTGATAAACGGAAGAGGCGTCAACTATAACAACGTTTTCGAAGAAAGTCAACCTTCAGAGGAAGATATCTTCAAAGATCCGTTTGCTGAACTCTGAAAAAGTGATCGAGTTATCTCTTATAGTCTTATAGAAATAACTCGATCAATCCAAGTACAAAAAGTAAACAGTGCTACGCACGCGCGAAGCGCTGACTAGTTTCTATACAAAAAGTGATCGAGATAACCCTTATAGTCTTATAGAAATAACTCGATCACTTTTCTATAACATCTAGGAGCAAAACATGTTCGGACACTTCTATAACTCCTCAATACGAAATTACATCGTGTTACTTGGAGAACTCCTTGGACACGTCCAAGTAAAACGCGTGAAAGACGGCAAGGATAAATACATTAAAGTGCCGATCTCTTATGTCAGTAAAGAACACTTTATTCAGAAAATGACATCCGCTTTAGCAAACGCAGGAGATGATCCTCGTAAAATGGCGAAAGTCGGACAAATACTGCCTCGAATGAGTATGCAGTTAGTGGATGTTATGTACGATGAAACATACAAAACAAGTATTCAAAACGTTAAAATGCGAATTCCTGGAAAAGAATTGATGTCACAGTTTAACCCTGTGCCTTATAAATTCACGTTTCAAGTCGGAATTTATACACGTTTCGAAGATGATATGTTTCAGATTATCGAACAAGTTTTACCTTATTTTCA
>JAHWFP010074015.1:48823-62269 GCA_023313725.1 Lithobius niger | reverse complement strand
GTTTACGTTTCCTCAGCCTATTTTTTTTTTTTTTGGGCCAAGTGCACGAACAATTATGCATGGACATTAAATTAGTTAATGTAGTACTTAAAGAAATGCCGAGGTAAATGCCATTCAAAATAAAAGTCAAAGGCATCGACAAAAGGAAGCAAGAAATCTAATTCCTTACGAAGCCTTGGTTCAAATTTCCTCAGCCCATTTTTAGGCCAAGTGAAACATAAGTTAAGCACAGACATTCAGAGGGTTGATGTACTGTACTACGTTCAGTAAGTAAGGCCTAAGGCAACGACAAAAGGAAAGAAGAATCTTAACTTCTAATGAAAGCACAGTTTCAAATTTCCTCAGCCCATTTTTTAGGCCAAGTGAAACAGAAATGTTAGGCCTGGACATGAGGAGGAGTGATGTAGTACAAGCAAGAAACAGTTAAGGTGAAATTTAACTCGTAATAAAACCAATGGCAATGAGAAAATTTCTAATAACAGCTTTGGTTCAAATTCCATCAGCCCATTTTTTTAGGCCAAGTGAAACAGAAGAGATGGGCCCTGACATTAAACGATCATTGCTGTTCGTATACATACAGTATATAAGAAAACCAATCTTACTAAAATCTGTGGCAAAGATAAAAGGAAGTGAGAAATCCAAATAACAGTAAGTAGGCTTTAGGCGTAAGGAAGCACAAAGAAAAATTTTAATTATGACTGTGGTCAAATTCCCTCCAACCAATTTTTTATGCCAAGCAAACCCAAACTTTATTGTAACATTAAGAACGGGCATGAGTGAAAAAAAAAAAAAAGCAATTGTACGGTACCTGTCCATTTCTATATACGGGACTTGGGACATACGTCCAATTTCTATTTGAAGCCTGGTCCAAATTTCCTCAGCCCATTTCTAGGCCAAGTAAAATTGAACCAATTGGTATCAATTTTAAAAGCCTGATATACTATTGAGAGAGAAAATAAAACAGTAACTAAAATAAAACCTTAAAGTACAACATTAGGAATTATGAAAAGAAAGTAATGAGAATATAACTAAAGTCCTATTGAAATGTAGCCTAGACACACACACAAAAAAACAACCAAAAAATAAATTTTGTTCTAGAGGTCACGAACCCGAGAAAGCCTCCCATGAATTGAACAAAGGCTTTAAATTTCTGTACCAGTCGAACTGAGTTACTACTGCGTCTTTCTTCCAGGCATCTACTAACAACTAATACTTATTGGGGAAAGAATGATGGCTTTCAGATATCTCCGGTGAATTATACTGAATTGATCCTGCAAAGAAAAAAAAATATGGATTAAAAGTAACGCTGTGCCCGTCCCGATTCCAGTGTCAGTACCAGCTGCCGTTACCGGTATAAGGTTAATATCAGAAGAAGTATCAGAATTCATTTTCTTTTTTCCTGGAATTGGCATTTCGAAGTGCAGGCATAATATTGTGGGATATTACTGTCCCAAATGCTTTTAAAATTAAGGCAACAAAAAGCTTTAATTCACTACTCTTTTTCATGAATTACGATCAAGTTTAACTAATAATACCGGCAGCCGGTGTTATTGTGGCGAACGTGAAACTTACGGAGACTGGTTTGAAAACACTACACTGTACCACATACAATTGAACACAGCCATGTGATCTGGGAAAGCATGTCGTATAATATTCCAACTAACCTTGAGAGAATTTTCTCTGAAAATTGAAGTGGACGTATGTTCATTTGTGTAAGGTACAGTGTACTGTTTTCAAACTGGTATCAGTATGCTTAGAAAATCACAAAAAAATTCCAACCACGCCAGCCAACTAGCATGTTTTTCCTGGTCGTACATGCATATTAGGCTTAACACACGAGATTGCAAGCGTTAAGATTTTTACTTCTGAACTTTTTATTTCTGGAAAAGGCTTCAAATATTTACTTCATTGATAGGTGTTAGAGTTTCACAGAAGTACCCCCAGTACTATTTGTTGGATAAACTGCTAATCTGTTAAACCAACCAAGTTTCATTCCATTCTGAGCAAGAGGTGTTAAGGAATGATTGTTGTGTTTTGACGCCTGGTTAGCAAACATTTACACTGATAAATTGAGTTACATTATGCAGTAAATATTACGTTCTTCTTCACCGTTTGGGCCCAACAAAGTACATCCATGGCTGAAATTTCAGATAGTTTGAAGTTATTAGTTCACTCTGACAATATGAATTGCAGCGTAAAGCACGGTGGGGATGGTTAGCACAACGTTCACGAGGCAAGTTGTCACATATTTTTGCATTGTCATGGGGCAGCGTGGCCCCAACTACAACACAAACGTTCCATTTTATCTCGTTTTATCCACTTGATTTTGAAGCCAAAACCAATAATCCAAGTCAGAATCCTTCAAACCTGGTGAAGATACAAGGCTAAAAAAAAAAGGCCTGGCAAGGCTGGCAAACAGACACAGAACCTTAATCTAAGCAAACACACACCTGCCAAGTACTTAGTCATTGTCAATTAGAAATTACAGAACGCAGGAGCAAATCCAATTACTGACCTGTATGCTGAAGTTATCCAAGCTAGTGAAAGGGTGAGTTAGAATAGCAACACATTTTGCCAATGATACACCACCCAAGAGATGAGCAATGCTGTAAAATATGCTCAAACATCACAAAAGCCTGTGAAATGTAAACATATAAATTTTTTTTTAGTGGATTGTTCCAATGGTTATCTTTGGCAAATCAGCAGTAGTCTTCAGTAATTTTCATAGAATTATGCAAACAAGTTAATACTGCAAAATATATATATATATATATATATATGTATTTAGTGTGAAATTACAATAATGGAAAATAAAGTATAAATGTGTGAATGTATGTACACTGGCCTTTTGAGCATTTAAGTGGGACTAAACAAAACATGAATCAAACCATCGACCTTATCACTTGAAATGTCAATGCAGCTTTCTTATGAAGTCTTCATTGTTTGTAAATGTTAAGTCTAAAAAACAATGGACATAGTCCCATAGATATGTATTTATTGTCAATATTACGCCAAGTTAACTTTGTCCCCGCCCCCCTTCGCTGGAAGAAAATAGTTGACTTCGCAAGCAACTTATGATGGTGGAGGCCAGACTGCCTAAAAAGGCATTATTTTCATCACTTCAAATACGTATTTTGTAGGCCAACTAAGACATATGAAATAAAATTACAAATTTACTTTCCCTGAACTTAATTTTAATTAAGCATAAAATCAACACTTTGACTTAAGTTTGCCAATTTACACAAACTTTGCTCCACTTCATAGCAGTGAGTGTTCTGTTTCTGGATTCAACACAAAAAATGCTTGAAAAATTATTGAAGAAATACATTTTTGTACCAATAATTATGTTTAACTAAAATAAAGTTTTTTGATTTATTTAAAATTAGGTGTTTGGTTTATAATTTGATGCACTTCAGTTTCGAACGTAATACTGAAAACAGTGTCTTTATCCAATTTTTTAAAATTTAATTTAGTTTAATTTACTTTTTGTTTTCGTTTATTTTTAACAAGACTACAGAGGAGAACATAAAAATCATCACATGGAAAAAAAATAACAAGGTACCCCACATAAAAATGTGAAACAATTCTGTCACTAATTGTTACATACCTGTAAAGAATAAGTCAGAAAACTTAACCAGTGAGCGTTTGCTCACGCTGCTTGCTTACCAAGTTGTGCATTTCGTTAAAAGAATGTTTTTCAGACTTTACATATAACTGCAAAATTTTTGATATATTGGCCTATCAGCTGTGACTGTGTTGCCACTCTCAATAAGAGTAGCACCAGGCAGAAAAAACAAACAAGCAACAAACAAAAAAAATAAAACTACTGCTCGCATTTTGTGATGAGCCCCTATAGACTGGTTATGCCATGCCTTTATTTTCCGTGGGTGATGCGCAGAGCACATTTTCTATCTTATGGTATTTCTATCCCATGGGATGGGTATTTGATCTAACGGGAGGTCACCGCCCCCCACCCTCACAACGTCAACAACCTTTGTTCCCAGTGGCGTAACGAATTTGGTCTAGGCCCCTACGCAAAACTTCTTGGTTGGCCTCCCAGCCCCCCGGCCCCCCATACTTGGTCCTTTGCTCTTCCTCCTTTATATTAACCATTTAAGGTGATATTGATACACCACTATTTAAATTTGCAGACAATGTTAACCTTTTCGGCCATGCTTCAGATCACGTTAAATTAGAAAATTCTTTAAACTTGATTGGAGATTGGTCACAAATTTGGCAACTACCTATTGATACACCCAAATGCAGCAGTTTATACTTGAGAATAAAGAATCCAAAAAAAGTCCAAAATGCCAGGTACAGCTCTGGTTTCTATTGCCGTTATGAAAACATACATTACCTAATATTTAGCATTTCCTTTCTCTTTGTGAACTTGGAGAATTTTATGAAGTTCTATGGCCGTCGGTGCCGCTACCCACCCCGTATGCGAGGCCTCCTGTATATAAACACCGACAAAGGTCCTCACTTCATCTTTCATTCCTCTAAGTGCCCCAGTGGCGACACAGAGGGGAGGAGGGTGGGAGATTAGGTAATATATGTTTTCATAAGGGCAATAAAAACCAAAATCAACCAGCTGTACCTGGTATTTTGGACTTTCTAGCCTATGTGACATGAAAACATGCATTACCTGATATTTAGCAGTCCACTGACTTCTTCAAAGGCGGAGGGCACCACTTGACGGAACCCCCTAGGGTAGCGCGCTGATCCCCAGAAAGAAACAAGTCTTTGCATTTGGTCGGAAGTAGAATTGGAGGGAGACCAGAATGCTTAAGGGGAGGTTAGAGTATCCGCCTTGTGGCCACGAAGGGACCGATGCGGTAAAGACAGTCTTCCTGAGCCGACATGTCACGTAGGTAGTGTGAAGTGAAGACAGTCGGATGTCACCAGGAAGCAGCTTCCATAATGGCGCAGATGGGAATGTTGCAGTAATGGGCCCAGGATGTAGAAATTGCGCGTAGCTCATGTGCCGCGACTTGAATACCTTAGTCGGCACAGTCGATGTCCAGGGCCTTATAGGCATCCACAATGACTGTTTTGATTCAGGTGGCGATCTTGTGCGGTGACGTTACTCCAGAAGCAATGCGAATGGAAGAAAGAGCTGAGAGCGGCCACGTCGAATAGGCTTTGATTTTTCGAGATAGTTACGTATGGCGCAGATCGCACATAGGGACCGTTCAGCTTCAATCACCCGTTAGTGGTCTTAGAGCAGGAATAGAGAACGGGTTGGTCCGTTAGCCAGGCTTCTGCGTTTTGGCTCTGAAGGAGGTTCGAGGAGTTAGGGTGACCGCAGAACAATCTTGGTGAAAGAAGCAATCTGCAGCGGTGGCCGAGAGTGCCTGAACCTCGCTACAACGGAGGCAGGCTGTAAGAGAGACTAAAAAGAAAGTTTTTCTGGTGAGATAGACTGAGTCAACAAGCTAATAGAGGTTCGTAAGGGGAACCGAGTAAGGACGATGGAAAGGTCCCAATTTGGGAAAAGACGATGGGTCACTGGTCGTTCCAACTCAAAAGAAGGAAGGAGGGCTGAAATCCGAACATCGTCTAGAAGAGCCAGGTGTTCGGCTGCTCGAAAAGCAGTGTTAAGGGTGGAGCAGTACACCAGAATGGTAGATCCCCCGGAGTCCTTCCTTTAAAAAGATCAGTAAAAAAATCTAGAAGTTGTACCATAGGAGAATTGACTGGATCGATTTTCCGTCGCAGACACCAATGACACCATCGTTTCCAGTGGCTGTCTTAGATTTTGTTGGTAGAATAGCGTACTGCTTTGGAGGCAATACGGGAGGCCTGTTCATTAGGAACTCCTGATGTTTCGAGTAGTCGGATGATAGCAGCCATGCGTGTAATCGGAGTGACCATGGTTTCTTGTGGAGAATTGTCTTGTGATTCTGTGAGAGCAGGTCTGGGTCGTTCGGAAGACGCCGAGGGGAGTCCATGAGAAGGCTTGAGGAGCAGCGGAAACCAGGCTGCCGCAGGCCAGTTAGGGGCTATCAGGAGGAAGAGGCCGGGAGTCCGAGAAATCTTGCGTAATACCAGGGATAGCAGCTTTGGTGGAGGAAAGAGGTAACCGAAGAGGTGACTCCAATCCATCGTTAAGGCATCCACTGCCCAGGCTTGGTCGTTCTGAATTGGGCAGACGAAGTGGGAAAGTTCGGCATTGAACCTCGTGGCGAAGAGGTCGAGGTAAGGGAAGAGATGTGCAGATGGACGTCTCGAGGGACCATTTCCCCAGCGGAGACCATCGTCGAGTAAGATAGTCTGCTATCACGTTGCGGTTGCCCGGAATGTGGAGGGGCAACAGGGTTATCTTCTTGTGAATGCAGAGGAGATGATGTTGGAGGCGATGTGATGTAAGGAATGGGAGCGAGTGCCTCCTCTGTTCCGAAGGTAGGCTACTGCCGTGGTGTTGTCCACGTGAACTTGTACTATCTTTCTCGTAAGATGGGCTTGAAAGTGCCAGAGACCGAGGTATACTGCTTGAAGCTTGAGGGCATTAATGTGTCCTGAAAGGCCGTCCGGCCAGGGCCCGGAAAAGGTAGGATTGCCGAGGTGGACTCCCCATCCGTCGAGGGATGCGTCGGAGAATAAGGAGGTCAGGTGCTAGTTTGCGTAGAGGAACCGAGTGTGTCAGAAAGTGGATGTTCATCTATTGAACCAGGATTGTAGTGGGAAACATAGACGAGCGGAGTCGAGGCAGTATGTCGTCCAGTGTCCGCGGAGGCCATTCGTGGATGCGAAACAGGTGGAGTGGCCTGACTAGCCATCTGCCATAGGGACGAGGAGGGCTACGGAATCAAACGACCCGATAAGGGAGTCTAATTGGTGACGTGTGAACGCGGAAGACCAGAGGAATTTCCGAATCTTGTGAAGGATAGACTGGATTCTGTCTGGAGAAGCCATTACTGTTGCGGTTCGGAGGTTGAAGGAGACTCCGTGAAAAACGAAGCACTGGGAGGGGGAAAATTTGACTTGGGAAGATTGATGCCGAAGCGAGACGATGTAGGAGATAAAGGGTGGCGTCTCTGTTTACAAGGAGACAATTTCGGTCTTGATGAAGAATGATCCAGTAGTTGAGATAGGCGTCCACGCGGACGCCATGCTGGTGCAACCATGCAAGAACTGTCTTCAGGACGAATGCAAAAATTCTTAGGGCTACGTTGAGGCCGAACGGAAGGCAGGTGAACTCGTAGATTACTCAATCAACAAGGAAACGAAAGGTGTCGTAAGGAGTCGTGAAGTGGGATGTAATGGTAGGCGTCCGCTAGGTCAATGGATACCATCCAATCCTCTGGGAGGAGATAATGGCGGACGGACTCCACTGTGGACATCTGGAAGTGGGCATTCCGAATGAACCTTTTCAATGATCGGACGTTGAAGATAAGGCGTAGGTTGCTAGTTTTCTTTGGACAGAGGAAAATCTGATTGCAGAATCCGAGCTTGTTTGGCTCGGGAGCCACTCGTATAGCCTGCTTGGCCAAGAGGGAAACAATTTCGCTGGTGATGAGGGGGTCTGGTCGGGATCCGTCAGACCATATAGGACTCTGTAGTGGGGGAGGCCGAGAGAAGGAAGGCAGGAATCTTTGAGTGATAACGAAGAGAATAGTTGGGTCGTTGGTGATTTCTTGTCAAGCCGACTGGAAGAAGCGGAGGTGGCCGCCGACCGGCATTGGTAAGTGATAATTTTCAACGAGATGATCGAGGTCATTGTCGAGAGTTGGGAGACTGGCGTCCACGTGGGTCAGGTGTTGTACTGCGACCGTAGGACCGTCCGCACCCCCGTCCCATGTTCTGAAAAGGCGGGGAAGCCGGAGGCCGTGCATCCGTTCATGGGGCCGTGTAGCAATCATCCTTGGAGTCCGAGGGATCAGAAGGTTTTTGTGTGATATCAAGATGGGCTAATTTTGGAATAAGGCCACGGAAGAGAGTGTCCTTCTTGTGGACAGGCTGACTGCAGAGGACATGTCGAATAGAGTTGTGGAGGTTCGGAGTGGTGTTGAGAGCGATGTTTCGTAGCAGGAGGGTGGAGTTAAAGAGAACACGGGTAAACCAATTCACGGAATGAAAATTGGCAAAACTAGCCTTGCGGAAGACCTGGCTGATGAGCGTGGCCAGTTGTCATGTTTCTTCCGGGGAGGGGTCCACGGAGATACGTTCACACAAAGCATTAGCAGCAGTATCGAGTATGTCTGCTTGAGAAGCGACCTGGAATCCGAAGTGCATGAGGCGATCACTATCGCGAAGTACGGAGACAGGGACCGGGGCTCTTCTGGGTAAATAATGTGAAGTCCCAAAATCCATCCGAACATCCGCTGCCAGGAATAACGACTGTGGATATGTGTCGAAATTTCTAGGATTAGCAGCAGCATTGCCAGCAGGACGGAAGAAGGATTCCCGACCGGCGCTAGGCGGGGGAGGCTCCTTATCGAGCACGAACGAAGTCCCGTTCCCTAAAAGGAGGCCACCGGTGCGAAGCATAGTGGTGAGGAGCGTTGTAGGCTGTCCGAGTACGGGATTCTGTCGAGGTGGTTGATCACGAAGGCCAAGACCATGCGCCCGGGGGACGATGCTAGATGGACGGCCCCAGAAGATGGGCACCCTGGCACCTGTGGAGAATCCGCGATTAATGGAAGGAGCGGAGTCTTGGGGAGATGGCTTGTACAGAAACCAGCCTAGAATAACAGTTTCTACTGCCTTTAGTAAATCCGGGAGAGGAATTTCTGAAGTGTCAGGGTCCACTGGTTGATCAGGATGAACCTGCTGAGAAGAGGAGTCCGAGACATCGATTGGTTGTTGTAAATGGCTGCCGGAGTCTGAGCCAGAGGTGTCGATGGAAGCCGGTGGAGGGGTGAAGAATGGAGGTGAGAAAACGGAAGGAGTGCATTGGAGGAATCGGAACCCACAGGGGGAGAAAGGCAGATCTTTTTTGCCGCCGACTGGACCAGTTATCCATGAACTGGTGCGGAAGCGCCTGAGGATATGCCGGTCGTTTGTGGCTGAAGGATCGGATAGTCCTTGGGCCACTCTCTGTATAAAGTCTTAAAACAAAATTTTGTGGAGAAAATTTTGTACCACGAAATATTTGAACCCTTGTTAGTACATCATATTGGAAGCATGTTGTCAAAATATCTTGTCTGTAAAGTGTCAACTGCGCTTACGGCAGCTTGTTGTACGGTAACAGTGACACATGCTAAATTGTTGCACTTCAACTAATAAAATATTGCTTCTAATAAGTTGTTGCAGATAAAACAAGAAGTCCATTCAGCAGAAAAAGTTAGTAAATAAAGATGCGATCAAAAGAAATTAAATATTGCTGTGAGATGGTATAAATAAACACCCGTCGTAGCATCCGGGGACTGCAGTGAAGCCCAGCGTGCATCCGTCTAGACGCCACATTCACTGCGGTCCTCGGATGGCACGACTGGTGTTGGTTTACATAGATGTAGTCGTATCTGTTGTTACTGTTGTTACTGTATCTGGTGTTACTGTATCTGTTGTAGTCGTACCTTAATGTCAGCATGCCCGAGCAGGAGTTGAACCGGAAATATATAGAACTCGAGCAATTTGACTACAGTGACATGTCCTCTCATCGTGGTCGTGGCACTGTTCATATGTTGTAGACAAGCGACTACACCATCACTCTTCGAATTTTCTATTTCCACTGGGGGTGTACTGCTGACATTCAAATCCAAAGGGCAACATCTGTCTTCCAACATTTTTACGTTACTTTAAATGTAGCACTTAGCTCTCCATCGACAGCAATTGCTCCAAATGAGATAATAAAGAAAGATAGTGCTGGATTTCCATGTCTCTCATTAGTGGTTTCAAAATAGACAAATATCGAAATGAGCAAGTTCACAAATTGATTTCTCCTTTACAAAATTGGTTTCGCTTTGTATCAGTATCTGTATGTTGATATTATAAATTTAGCCGATGTATTTAGTTTCAAATGCATGTGGGGAAGGGCAGCCACGTGGAAACCAAAGGCCAGATGAAGTTCCTTACGGAGCACAGGCAGCATTCCGCAAAAAAATGTGCCGTGGCATTTAAATCTTGTTATTTTAGCTTACTTTATAAAAATTTAGCAAGTAAACTGTAAAATTGAGACCGACATTAAAAAGACAATCACCCTTTAAATCTTACTTTACGTATAGTTGCTAAAATTAAAAACATACACTATTGTTTAATCTTCCAACTCTTTATGTTACAAGTATAGGCTACAACCAATGGAAAGTGCTTTGTATTGGAAATCGTGGGTTAAAAAAGTAGAAATTTAATTTTCTTATTTTGTAGGACCCTTCGTACAAGTATTTATTTTGAAATAAATGGACGTCATCAAAATAGAAGCATATTTTTTAAGAAAGAAAAATTTGATAGGTGCTAGGTAAAGAGGTTAGTTTCAATTAAATAATTTTTTGTAAGAAAGAAAAATGTCTAGGTATGGCAAGGAGCAAGTCCATTGATAATTCATTAACATGGCCTAAAAAAAGCTAACTTTAAGCATAATGTATTTACGGAAATACCTTAGCTATAGGCTGTATTGTAACCGTTTTAATTCGCAACTTTACACAACATACACAAAGTAACCGCACTGGGAGCAAACAATGGCACACCCATGATTTTGTTGGGGAAGGAGGAGGGGGTGAGTTAAAGGAAATTAGAATTCAAAGTGCGGTTCGAGAAATTCAGCTAACAGGGCTGGGGAGGAGGTATTGAAAGCCGTAAGGGCTCCGTGTAAAACAATTTATTTGTAGCAGCTTTGGTGCCTTTAAAACAGTTTAAATGGTTAAGTTTACGTTTGCCAGACTTTATATCTTGGTGAGGTTGGAACTGAGAGGAGGGAATGTACACCCCCCCCCCTACCCCCAATGGGTACACCACTGGGGACAAATCACATAACTTCAAAGCCAATAATACTAGGGGCCGCTTTTAACGTTTAATTACTTAAATTGGACGGGGCAAATCGTTAGGCTACATAGCTACAATTTGTACACAATCGTCGCCAACAAATTATAAGTATAAATAATTAATTAAGGAAACTTGTCGTAACATGGATTCGTGAAAATTTACTAGGTATTCCAAGTAGCCCTTTCAGGCACGTTTCATTTAATTTTATTTATTTTAGGGCTTTTTTTTTGCCAACGAAGCATTGCTAGCTGTTGCCATTTGTCTGACTGTTTAATAAATATTCTCTTTGACAATCACAATATACAAGGCACACTACACAGACAGTGACTGCATGCTTAAACAATGACACGAAGAAAAAATCAAACGAAACGTCAAAAACATCAGCGTTATAGTCTCAGCATGAGCGCAGCCATCAGTGGGCGCAGCTATCTCCCTGCTTGCTGAGAGAGGAGTGAGTCGCATCTGCTTGCTCTTCGCGATCGCTGATTGGCTCATAGGCCTAGATTCACTCGTGTTGAGTTCATGCACAATTCGTAAAAGAGTTCCACCGCATTTCTATCACTATTCGTAAACTAACAACTTCTATTTCCAGATAATTAGATTTTTGTAATCAGTCAACATAGCTCTAAAAACTAGGCCAAAGAGCTGGTGGTACACAATTTTATCTATGCGCTGAAACGATAGGGCTCTGTGGCCCAAGGACTAGGAAAGCGGAGTCGATGAGCTCCACGAGTTCCTTAGAAAGAGGCTGAGAGTCCATAACAGGCAGGGATCGAGGGGAGACGGATTGCCTGAATGAGCGGGAAGACAAATCGATGGGTTCATCATGCGAAAGCACCGAAGCTCAAATGGAGCTTCAGGAGAGAATAGTGGTCCTTAGTCCGGAGGAATTCTTCTTGCAGGGAAAGGAAGTCCTGACTCCGGGGTTCGGCTGACCACATTGAATGGGAGAGGCTGAAGAAGTGTTGGCGGCCGGGTCGGAAGCCACCAGTCGCTCAGAGGAAGATGGTCCACAAGCGAGAACCTCTGGAGATCCGGAGTCCGCGGACGGAGACCGAGTGGACGATGGGACCGCCGAAAGCTCTGGGAGAGGAGGGTCATTCGAAATGACGACCGGAGGAGAAGAGGAATCTGCATGAGGTAGGGAATCCCGGGGTGTACCCTTGGTACGAGGCATAAGCCGAAACGGAAAACAAAAAATATTCCTTGCACAGACGGAGTAAGGAATAGGTCGAGGGCTAGAGAAAGAAAGACGAAGTGAGGACCTTCGTCGGTGTTTATATACAGGAGGCCGCGCATGCGCGGTGGGTACCGGTGCTGACGGCCATAGAACTTTAATCTCTAGATCGCACAGCACAAAGAGAAAGGAAATGCTAAATATTAGTAATGCATGTTTTCTTGGCAGATAGAAACAATTATATACTACAAGGTTTCAAAATTCCTCCATGCAATTGTGTTCGAGACTTGGGAGTTTGGTTTAGTTCAAACCTTAAATTGATGTATCATTGTGAGCAAATTATTTGTAAGGTCAAACAGACAGGAGCAATCATCTAAAGATGTTCTACGTATGGTGATATCCCAACGTTAATTTGGGCATTTAATGTGTATGTTAGGCCAATTCTCAAGTATGCATCCCAAGTTTGGTCTCCTCACCTCATAGGTGATATCGAGCGCCTGGAGAACGTGCAAAGACGCATTACCAAATCTATCCCGGGCTGTTGTTTACTTGCTTATCAGAAACGTTTATAGAAGTTGGGATTGGATTCCCTTCTTGAACTAAGGCGACTACGCAACGACCTCTACCTTACTTTCTCCATTCTGCATGGACAAACAGTTCTTGAACCCAGTAACTTGTTTCAAGTGCAGAACATTAGTAAAACTAGGGGCCATAGGTTAAAATTGGTTGTTCATGGGTCACAGTTGGACTGTCGTAAGTACTTTTTCAGAAATAGGGTGGATAAAGCTTGGAATGCGTTGCCCGGTGATGTCGTCGGGGTGTCCTCTAACTTTATTCAAAACCAGGCTGCGAGTTTTGGATCTTTGTAGGTGTCTGTTGATTTACCGGTGTGTGCCTGCCAACTTCATCCTAATTATCCATGTCAAAGTCCCACTTTTGCATTTTAATGTTGTAATTTTTGGACCAAACGTAAGTGGACCCCAGTCCCTGTTCTCTACCTCCCGCATTTTTTACGGGAAGAAGTTTATTATTACGCCACTGTTCATTCTCCCCAAAGAAGTGAAGAAGTGTTGGTGGCCGGGTCGGAAGCCACCAGTCGCTCAGAGGAAGATGGTCCACAAGCGAGAACCTCTGGAGATCCGGAGTCCGTGGACGGAGACCGAGTGGACGATGGGACCACCGAAAGCTCTGGGAGAGGAGGGTCATTCGAAATGACGACCGGAGAAGAGGAATCTGCATGAGGTAGGGATTCCCGGGGTGTACCCTTGGTCACTTTTTCTCATTCACGTCACCCCCCCCCCCCAACTCTTTCCTCCCCCTCAAATCTTCAAGGTCCCAGCCAAAATGGG
>JAHWFP010074013.1:23036-42898 GCA_023313725.1 Lithobius niger | reverse complement strand
GGGGGGGGGGGGGAAAGAGGGGGAGGGTGCCATGTAAGCACGGAGAAGCGGTAAAGCTAGAGTACTTTAAAGAAATCAGTGCTAATTTGAAACGTTCTCCAGCAACTTGGAGCTGCAATTTTCGTAGGAAATTTCATTTCAAATTTTTTCAAAAATATTTTTTTTAGACAAGGGCCTCCCGTGGTGTATGGTATGTATGTGTATATGTGGGTGGGGGGGAGGAGGGGGAGGGCCAGAGCGGATCCCTGAAGCTAGCCGCGTATTTTAAAGATCGACGTGAATTTGAAAGGTTTTCCAGCAATTTACATGTGATACAACTTCCATACGAGTTCATAAAAAAAACTGAACAAAGGCCACCTATTGTGGGGGCCTACCCGTGCGGGTTCCCGGTCGATGCCCAATCCGACACTGGAATGAATAGCCCCTAGACGGCACTAATTATCGCGCCAATTTTTACCTTTCTCAACCATCCCTTTTTACCCCATAACACTTGCGTCACTACTGCCACATTCCCTAGCGAATGACGTAATAACGTCGATTTCCTGCCCCCCCCCCCCCCCCACCACAATTCAAACACCCATCGTCACCTACGAAGAGGGAATTCGAAAAATGGAAATGGTTATTTCCTCTCCATTTTTTAGTAGGTAGTTAAAAATGGAAAAAAATTATTATTAGGAACAACGTTTTCATTTTAGAGCAATTTTTTTTAGTGCGAAGTGTTTTATAGTATAAAAAACGAAAAGTTGTCAAAAACTGTGAACTCTCCCACCTTTGGTTCGTAACTTGTGTAGTACACCGCACATCCCCCCTCCAAATCCCTCTGGCGTGAGTGGACACTGAGGGACATAGGCCGCCCGCGCACTGAGCAACTTGGCCGCGCGGCCAGGTTGCTGCAGCCAATGAAAATGATTAGTGCGCGTGCCGCCTTATTGTTTCTCCGTCATCAACTCGAATTATTTTCTCAGTAATTCTGGAAATCGCTAAAGTACGCGATACTTACCGCGAGTTGACGAGATGAGGTCGACATTGGGGTATCGTATCACCTTAAAGGCCGGTTGCCACCAAATTAGCATTACAGCATCTAGGCCTATCGAGTTTTCTCTTGCAGGAAACAAAGGAATTCACAAAGTAAAACATTTAAACGCAGCAAATAAGCCACGTGATTCCTTAATAATTATTGAGTAACAATTTGGTACGTCCTCTGGCACCTGGAAACAAGCTATAAAGATTAACGATATTAGTGGTACTAGATGGCGCCAGGGGATTTTCTTTATATTTTTCCGTGGCGCCATCTAGTGACATCAGTATCGTTGATCTTTACAGCTTCTTTCCAGGTGCACGAGGGTGTACCAAATTTTTACCCAGATTATTAAGGAGTCACGTGGCTTGTCTGTTGCGTTTAAAATTTGTGCTTTGTTCATTCCTTTGTTTTCTGAGAGAGCGAACTCGATAGGCCTACATGCTGCAATGCTAATATGGTGACAACCGGCCTTTAAACAAGGGCAAATCGCCCAGAATTCCGCGTTAATATGCGTAAAATGCTTTACGAAACGTTCTTAAATCTATATAATAATCTTGGAGGCCGGCTAAATGGAAGGCTAAAAGGAAAACCACTTCTCCCCTCCTCGCGCCCGCATTGAAAATGCACTCTCCCACTCTACCTGCATGGAAACAGGAGGCAGGCATGAGTGGTCGATCAACTCAATAAAGGTTCAATCTGACAAGCCGTCGGGCCGAACATTAACTTCTCCCCTCCTCGCGCCCGCATTGTAAATACGCTCTCCCATTCTACCTGCATGCAAACAGGAGGCAGGCATGAGTGGTTGATCAATCTGACAAGTCGTCGGGAAGAGTGCCGGAAAAATGTCCAGGGAAATTTGCCCCGGGAAATGTGTCCATAAACTTAATTCATGACCGGCCCCGTGCAGCACGGGCTTCCTCTAGTTTTAAATATTGTTCCGTTTTTGGGCCTCAAAAGTTGACAGAATCGCGTGTTCGTGTCCATTTCCATTTCTGAAATAAAAACTATTTGGACTTTTTCCAGGCTAATTCAAGAGCACTGTGCGAAAAAAATGGACGTTGAAGCTTTAAGCAAGATAAGTGCTTGGGCCCTGCAGCATCTAATACACCGTGTTGCCATAACGACGCTCTGGTCTCTTCGTCCCAACTACGAAGCCGCTAGGATGTTAAACATGAAACAGCAAAATTACTGGCGTTTTGATTACACCACCCCGAGAATGTTGCCCCCTCCGGAATTGTGCGGCGACTCGCGATCTTGCTCTCCGGCCAACACTCTACCCTTATCCGGCAGCAGTTCGGCGTTAGCCGATGAAGAAGTGGCGAGTTATACCAGTCCCTCATCGTGCTACACCCACAACGAAGCGTTGGACGAATCAGGAGCATTTTTGCCGGTGCCCGAAGAAAACGAAAAACAGCACGAGCTCTGGATGGAAGTCCACAGGCGGCTTCACAAAGAAGATTGTGAAGAAGGTGAACGTGAAGAAGTGGACAGTGAAGCCTTGTATTGCATTGAAGACGAGGAGAGTGAAGAAAGCTGTGCTAGCTTGCTAAATGCGTCGATTTAAACTTATTATATTTGTTCGTCGAACAGCAATTGTACTATTCGCTTGTAATTTTTTTTTAGTGGCCACATGGTTGAAAGATCGTAAAAGTCTTTTACGAAGTTTCAGCCGTTTAACTCGTGTGGAACAAACACCCTTATGAGGAACAATAAAGTGAAGTTGTTCAAACCAGAGGAGTTGACGAATCATCAACACGTTTTAAAACATATGATAAGTAACTAGTGGCGCAAGTCATGAATTTTGTCTAGACCCCCCGTGCACTAAGCGACTAAGCCTCGCAACCAACGAGAATGCTTACGGTATATGAAGTGTTCTAGGTCTTGCCTCTGTGATGGAGGCAAGCCCTCTTTGTATACATAGTTCTGTGGTCCGCCTTTTAGGTGGCCACCACCTCTGTTTAATATAGTGCCTTGCACTTCCGTTGCTTGTTAATAGTGATTGTCCGGCCTTTTACCTTTTTTCTTATCGGCTCTTTTCTTGTCAGCTCAGCCGGGATCCAGAATAATTATGTACATATAAAGCTAGATAATTGTTTGATGTCACCCTGGCCCTGCCGCTTAAAAACTACAATGTTCGTTGCCCGGTTCGTTGCCCATTTGGGTTACCAGCCTGTAATAATACGAATAAAAACCAAAGTCGCTGAAAAAGAGCTGTAGAAGAAAAACCAACTTACAAACGAAAAACGTGCACTGAATGAGCGAGCGAAGCGAGCGAAATTCAGTGCTTTTGCAAGAAATGTACAGAAGACCAACTTGGTATGTCAAAGTAACACAAATTAGAAAATAAAAACGAATCGTTTGATGTTTAAGATAAGGGTTTACTGAGCCGAAGCCAAAACAGCAAAGTAACACAAATAAACTTTCCTGTAAGGTTTCAGATACTGCAGTGTTGCTGTACTATTTAGTCCACGGGAGGGAGAGAATAAGAGGAGAGGGAGAGGATGGGAGGAAAAAAGAAGTATTGCAGGAAGAAAAATTACCCGTCGCAACCAGGAGCGGCATAAAGACAAGACGTAGGGCTGGACAGAGTGTCCAAGATAAAATTACCGTATGTTCCATCACTCGTGGTGGAACGACTGTGGTAACGCCTTCTTTTATATTTTAACGCGTGCGTGTTTTTACTTGTGCTATGGAAAGTAAGTAAAGATTTATTCCAGGAATAAACATGGAATAAGGCATCTCCTTCACTGATATAGCTCATTACGAAGGCAGGCAACAGCAAGAAAAAATAATAATCGCAACTATACAATGTCAACGAAAAAAACCACAAAACACGTGAATGGTACTTTTTCTGCTTGTTAAATTAATACGATGGTTAGGGAGCATGTTCACCAGTTTTGGAGCTATACGTACAAAAATGATCGATCCTGGTTACTTTTTATTTACATTTGTCATTTTTGAAAGTCCATTTGCTGACCACGTGTCCCTGGTGTTTCTTCAGGCAGTCTGAAATACCAGTGTTTGTCATAGTGATGCATCAGGACAAGACCATACGTTGCACTTTAAAAAAAGTATATTTGTTGGATAATCCGTTCGTTTCCTGTATACAATTTTTAGAAAACACAAGCCCATAATAGTGACTATAGGTTGGCTAGGAAAGTGCCTCCCCAAGCAATAGTGCCATACGTTAAATCGACGTCTTTTCTCCATGACATATTCAGTTGTACTAGTACAAGCCTAGATATTTTTGGCGATATGTTTTTTCTTTCAAAGCAGGAACACGACTTAGTATTAAACAATACGTTTTATGGTAAAGAATATTTTCGAACACTGTTGTTTTTGCGCGAGAAAGCAATACAGCAGCGTCAGTCATGTGACGTCATATTGTCTGCAAGAGAGCTAGCTGCAAGGGGCACTAGATTAAAATGGAGGGTTAAACAACGGCACTTCTAGTCAAGGCAGTGCTTTGGGAGCGGATTTCATGGGCTTAAAAAACGTTGTTTTCTCCAATCCCTTATGCTGCTAGGTTGTAATTGGAAAATAAAGATTCCACTTGCTTAAAAATGTTAGCAACTGCCAACAAATCGACAAACATCGCGCATTATAGGCCTATGAAATCCACTCTTAACAATATTGTCTTCAGTAAGACGCTGTTTTTTTCCCCCTCCAGTGACCCTTGCAGCTATCCCAGTTACTTGCTTCAGCATAGAGTTATACACAATAATACAACGTTGTGTCACTGCCCCATTTATAGTGCTTTTTTTGCATTATAGTATTAAAGGGACAGTCGTCAACACTTCCAACTTTATTTTCGTGGGCTGCGAGTTTTATGCAACAACTTCTATTGTTAGGCCAGACTTAAGTGCGCGATTGATGGGAGTCGTGCATTGTTTCGTGTTCTCATTGTTTAAGATATGCCAGACGCGACGCTTGCTACTATGGAAAGAAATTATAAGGTAGCTTGGAAAGTATAGAAGAAAACGTAAGCAACTTCTTCACTTGTCATTCCTAACTTACAGCTTGTTGATTTCTTGTATATACTTTGCCAGTATAGGCTATTATAGGCTTGTGTACAATGGTAAGATAAACAAATAACTCAAGGACCCAACTTAAGAGAATGCTGGAGAATTAAACACCTTAAAATAAAAAAGAAATACGTAAAAAAAACTTAATTCTGCCATTCAATTGTGTTTTGTTTTCAACCTTGCGCGATTTCATTAAAATATCATTCGAATTTAATGCTTTATTGGCATGGTTATTGTAAAATAATAGGCTAAAGGATGTTTCAAAAATCAGACAACAAATGACAAGGATGCTTAGTTGGATTGCCGTGTTTACACTCCTATGCTAAGACTAGAGCACACTAAGTATGCTAAGTAGTATGTTTAAGACAATATAACATAGTAAAGCCGTCAGCCTTAGTAAATCAGAACAATTGAGTAAATGACGGCTTAAGAAAGCAAATGAGTGAGAAGATTAAAATAGGTGAATGCTGAATACACTACATAACTGAATAACTGGTGTAAGTGTATAAATAATGTTTCGAAAAACATACAACTTGTATACCCCAACATCGTATAAATTAATAGGTTTGACCTCAACATCCCATGAAAAAGGCTAAATTTCGATGCCTAATTTCTCTGCTGTCTGTCAATATTTTCAACTTAAATTTAGTATATAAGCTTTGTTGGACTTGATGAACATATGTCCGTACTTTTATTAATTTCCGATTTGTCACATCGGAGATCTGGACTTGAACTGGAATCGTGATTTTCATATTTAGCTTGTTGGTCTTGGGACGACCCGTTTCCACTACGCTCTCTACACATCAAAAATATTTGTGGTATAAAGCTGGTTTTTAGCTAATTTTACTGGTATTGGTCTGTAGATGTTACCCTTTCCATAAGGCCGTTTCTAATTGGTCAAGTGGTTCAATGGTTCGAGAGTTCTAAACGCGGTCCGTAATTGATTGTTTTAGATCGTTTTAAACATTGTTATTACGCAACATTGCCAATCCGCAAACGTCAGCTGCAAGACGCAGACTGAAGATTAAAGGGTTTGTTTCCATATTGGTTTGTGCAAACCATAAATTTGATAAAGATACAAAACGTTAAAACAAGCTAATCTAAACTGCATGGTACGCCAAAGTAGCACGAATTAGAAAACAAAAACGAACTCGTTTGATGCTTAAGGCAAGGTTTAACTGATCCGAAGTCAAAACAGGAAAAGAACAAAAGTAAACTTTTTAATAATGTTTCGGATACTGCAGTGTTGCTGTACTGTTTAGTCCACGTGAAACCTTACTTCTGTATCCACCATTACACACGTAAATACAATTAAAGCCAGAGCCCAAATTTCAAAACTTTTCATGCCCAAACAAGAAAGTGTGTAGCCTTTGAGGTAAAGTGTACGCTACACACTCAATACTTTCTTTGCTCAATTTTTTCAGTGTTCTTCAGTCACGTCGTCTACTTTCCATTGATCGTCGTACTGATGATACATATTTCATTTTCCAAGATTTGTAAGCACTTTTCCAGGCATGGAATTTCATTATTACTTTCAAGGACATTTACAGGTTTTTAAGGACTTGCACGAACCTTGAATTACCTGTCCATTGTAGTAAGCCCACTAAGACGAATGGTTTTACATTTTGCAGCGATGTCGTTTAGCCAAGTAGAATGCGCCCATCATTAGCGGATCTATCGTGTGTAACGGCAAAAACATTTGAATGCAGCAGTAACGTTTCACGTGGACTAAACAGTACAGTAATACTGCAGTATCTGAAACCTTACAGGAAAGTTTATTTGTGTTCCTTTGCTGTTTCGAATTCAGATCAGTTAAACGTTACCTTGAGCTTCAGAGGAGTTCATTTTTGTATTCATGTTTTCTGGATTTAGTGTATTACTGTTAGTCAGTTCCCCAGACATCCTCCACGTAACGTCCCATCCTTTATCCTTTGGGAAATAGCTAGTCCCAAAGGATAATTGGGGGGGGGGGGGCACGTGGAGGCTATCTGACTCTTCTACTATGGATGTTTGTTTGGAAGATAATTTGGAAAATTTGCCTGACTTACGTTTTAAGTCTCTTGCAGTACGAAATAAACATAATAACAGGAGCGCATTATATACACGTCCTCTTATATTTATGCTACCCCTGATAATAATAATTAGCCCACAGCATAAACGAGAATTATAAACAATTAATTGGCTGAGCGAGCGAAGTCGAATACTTAACTGGACTCATATTGAATTTTGTGTTTCTGTTTGTCCGGCTGTCTGTCGGTCTGTTTGCGTGTGTGTTTGTCATTTTGAGAAAGGATAACGGCCATAATTTTTTTTTCCGATTTGGTTCAACTTTCATTTGTATACATTGCAATAAAAAGCAGCCAAAATACTTGACCGAGCGAGAAACACGTGTTAGTATCTAATAACTCTATAAAACAACTGGGTAGAATAGGAGGGAAAACGATACTTCGGTTTTTACCCAGAAATAAACGGGAGAGAGCCTGCGCGCGTACTTAGATAACGTAGCTACTTACATTCGCGGGTGGATGTATAATAAACAGCCCTGTGATTTGGTGACGTCTTCATTATTTTTTCCAGGTATTATGACAAAATACTACTGTGTGGCCTTTGACTGTAATTCTGGCTGTAAAAAAACGAGATAATCCAGCCAAATATCCACATTTAAAGAACGTCAAGTTTTTTTTATAAATAAATTAAACCTTGGTAAATTCCAGTAGTTAGCTTAACCGATACCATCTTTAACTTGGCCTAGTCTGTGTGTGTGTGTTTTCCTTTAATTTCTGTTGGGGGAGAAGGGAAATCAAAGAGTGTGATGATTTTTCCACGGGCAGCCTCGCCCCCCCCCCCCCCCCCCCCCCACCGAAAAAGTGCCAAAGCTCGAGTATTTTTAAGAAACCTGTGTGAATTGAAACTTTTTCCGACAACTTACAATTGGAGATGCAATTTTCGTAGGAATTTATTTCAAATTAAAAAGAATAATTTATTTGAAACAAGCGCCTCTTCTAGTGTGGAGGGGGTGGGGAAGGGATCAGCGTAGCAGTGTAGCACTGCAAGGTAGCCTATATAAAGAAATCAGCATGAATTTAAAACCTTTTCCTGCAACTTAGAAATGCAGATTTCATTACGAATTCATTACAAGTTCCAAATATTTTCTTCGAAACAATGGCCTTCTGTATTTGGGAGGAGGACAAGGAGTGGATCCTTATAAGCTGGCTTATTTTAAAGAAAGCAGTTTTAAGTGTCTTACTGTTGGTGTTCCTGCAACATAGAGATGCAATCTTCATACGAATTAATTTTAAGGAGCCTAATTTTATATGGAACGAATTCCAAACAATTATTAACGAAATGGAGCTAGAATTACGAAAATTATTATTATTTAAAAAAAATTAAACCTTGGCTTTATAGTTTCAATAAACAGATCTACCCATTACATTTCAACATCGCGAATACAACAATGGTCTGACTATCTGTGACGTCCAGTGGTTAGCGGTTATGAGCTTCTGGCACAAATTTTGTTTGTTAGCATCCAACAATGAGTGGTGTTGCTGCAAGAATAGCGCCCACGAAAATAAAGTTGGAAGTGTTGACGACTGTAACTCCCAGCGCCATTTTTCTCGATCCACCACATCCCGTACGGCCCCAAAGTTCTATTTCCTTACCGTTAGTCAAAATCAGTAAAAATCCGTTTTAAAATATGGTGTCTCGGAGATTTTCTGTTTAATAATTGTTAACTTTATTTACTGCGTCCCGCAGCATATAATGCTTTGCGCGCTTTCAATAATTATGACGTTTCATCTCTGTGTGCATGTACTAATTTTCTAATAATTACCAGGAAATCAAAAATCTAAAAGACTAATGCGGTAAAAATTAAAATTAATTATTCCAATAGATCGCCAAAGCAAAATTATAAGACACTAGCCTAGAAAATTATAAATTGTGATGTTAAAATACGAGAATCATTCCGGTTTGTGACGACACAATCTTTAACTTGATGCTGTTTCGTGTACTATTTCCGAAGCCAACCGAGACAGCAGCTATAGTTTCTCGCTGAGAGGAACGCAGCTATCACCCCAGCCGACCTTGACTCTGGTAAATGCGCGGATTGCGATCTCCGCGTGACTGTGATAAGGTAGGCGGAATGTTATAAGCCAGGCCGGGTGTTCCTGTTATAGATTATTTGTAGTCTGCTTTGCAAGAGTTCGAAAGTCTGGTTGCATATCATTTAGGTTTTCAGATGCTGATTTCATAACGTAAACATGTGTAGTATCACCAGTATACAAAGTAATGATACCTTTGATATTATGATTTGGGTATGATCATTTACATTTATTAAATATAAAATTGGTCCAAGCTCTGACCCTTGCGGCATACCATACGAACCCATTTCTTTTGTATAACTAAAATGTGTGTTTTTTAATTCGTCGGTCCTTTCCTGTAGATAACCCGTGATCCAGACTAAAGCTTAATCTCGAATTCCACAGTTTTCTAGTTTTTCTAAAGCAACTTGTGTGAAACAATATCGAATGCTTTTTTTAGGCCTACTATTAGAAGGAAAGCAGGGAAGCCGCCAGAATGTAAGCATTTATACAACACGGTTGTTAACTGGAGTGTGACCTGGAGTGTTACCTGGTTGTTAACACATGTGTGCTTTTTGTCGGCTTGAAACCAAAGTGTGTCTCTCTCCAGATGTTATTTGTATTTAAGAAATCCATTATTCTATTTTTCATATATTTTCAAGTAACTTTGAGAAAACCGTCAATTTAACAACTGCAGCATCTTTCATTTGCTTTGGAAAAACGCTATTTGTGAAACTTAAATTAAAGATGTGGGGGGGGGGGGGAAGGTCCAATGCAATCTGATACAATTTTAACTCGGGACACACTTATTTGGGCGTAGCCTGGGGAACTGTCGCTGTGTAATGATGTAATATGGTCACCTCCTGACATGTCACTGGATTTTTTTTTTTAATCGAGTTACGGTTAGCTTCGGGCATTTCTCGTGGATTGCTTTGCTTGTTTTGATTTAAAATAGTTTGAGCTAGTTTGTTCCCAACAGAACAAAAGTGCTCGTCAAGCAGTTCTGCTGTTTTTAAGGGATTTGTTGAAGATTTTATTGTGTGCGCGGTGTATCTTGAGTCCTGCAAGTATTTTACGAGCGACTACGTCTTCCTGGATGGGGTGGCTTTAATCGATGGTCGCCATTGTTTTTGTAACTATCTTTGATATCAACAAGGCACACTGCTACTGAAAACGTACAATCGATTATCTGTGTTCGTTCTGCGGAGCACTCAAGATAGGCCGCAGACGCTATAATTTGATTCCACTATAATTTGATTCCTGGATTTTCCAGGATGGAGGTGGGGAAATCATTGGTCTTTTGCCATTTTGGTTAGGGCATCATAGATAAAAAAAAAAAAAAAAAACGTTAACCAGATGTCGCATCTTACTTTTTCTAGTGCTGCGCAGGACCCTAGCGGCAGTTGCAGCTGCTAATACCTCTGATGACGCTTTGCGTTCGCATGTTGCTTCGAGGCAAAAGCATTACCAAAGGTATTAGCAGCCGCAACTGCCGCTAGGGTCCTGCGTAGCACTAGAAGAAGTGAGATGCTACATCTGGTTAACTTTTAATCTATGGCATTATTTATTAACAAACAAAAACGGAACGTTAAATGTTTAGAGTAAGGGTCTAAAAGTCAAAACCTAGAAGGAACACGGACAAGCTTTGACAGTAAGGGTCTAGGTGTAAAATTTTGTAAGATGCTGGTAAGCATTAGACCCTTACTACCCGGTGGTTAGCTTATAGTTCTAGTCTATTTGAACAGAACGTGTATGAACGATTGTAGCAGGTTTTCTTTGTTCTTAGAATATTATTATGGAACTTTTAAAACACAATTTTCTTGTGAAGTTTGGCATTTTGTCTTTTGATGCTTTAAAATTTTTTATTATATTTCGGCGATTTATTGTAGGGGATAAGCTATAATGCTTTCTGCTGCAAATATGCTGTTATGTTACTAAATCGAAAAATAATTTTCAACATAAAGCAAAGCAGGAAACGTATACCTACTACCACTGGATCATCACATGGGTCTTTATAGGAGGATTTCCAGTTTTTGTCAAAATGTATCTATTGCTGGCCACCGGGTAGTAAGGGTTTAATGCTTACCAGCCTCTTACTGCCAAAATTTTACACCTAGTGTCAAAGCTTGTCCGTGTTCCTTCTAAGGTTTGACTTTTAGATCCTTACTCTAAACATTTAACGTTCCGTTTTTGTTTATTAATTCGTGTTACTTTTAGAATTGTAGCTAAACTGTAAAACAGTACTATAGTCAAAGCTGACAGTTTCACACAGAGGCCGTATAGGCTGACCCTTACTAGCCTGGTTATCGCCAGTGTTAACAATAGAAACAAGTCCTTTAATCTTTAGTCTACGTCTTACAGCTTGCGTTTGATACTTGGCATTGTTGCATAGTAAGGGTCGACCTAGGACCTCTGTGTTAAACTCTCAACTTTGAGAGCTTATAACTCCGTCAAAAGTAAACATATTTAAACCAAATTTGGAATCTAGCCTTGACTAGTAAAGGCCTGTCTGCAGTCCAAAAATTGTGAAATTCGGTCCAGCCAAACCCGAGATGCAGACAAGGGCCAAATAGACAACTTCTTGTTCAGCTTCTTGTTGTTGTTGTTGTTGTTGTTGTTGTTGTTGTTGTTGTTCTGGGGATACTTTCGTCTGTCCTCTCTACAGGTCAAACCATTTGTCCTATAAAGCTGGTTCTTAGCTCATTTTACAGGTATTGCTCTGTAGATGTGCCCTTTTCATAAGGCCTTTTCTAATTGGTCAAGTGGTTCAGGGGTTACGGAGCTCTAAACCACCAGATTGATTGTTTTACATTGTTTTAAACATTGTTATTATGCAACAATACCAATTAGCAAACATCAGCTGCGAGACATATCCATTCCGGGTGTTGCAGACATAGGGCCTTAGGGCTTCGTCGGGCAGATGACCGGGTGCGGTTAACGCTCGCTAAAATCCTTTGACCCTTTGACATAGACTGAAGATTAAAGGATTTGTTTCTATTGTTAACATTGGCGATAGCTAGATTAGTGAGGGTCAGCCTAGGGTCTCTTGTGTTAAACTATCAGCTGTGACCGCCAACTGCACTGTTTTACAGTTTAGCTGCAATTCTAAAAGTAACACGAATTAATAAACAAAAACGGAACGTTAAATGTTTAGAGTAAGGATCTAAAAGTCAAAACCTAGAAGGAACACGGACAAGCTTTGACAGTTAGGGTCTAGGTGTAAAATTTTTTCAGTAAGAGGCTGGAAAGCATTAGACCCTTACTACCCGGTGGTCAGCAATAAATACATTTTCATGAAAAACTGGAAATCATCCTACAATGACCCATGTGATGATCAAGTGGTAGTATGGTTATACGTTTCCTGCTTTGCTTTACGTTGAAAATTATTTTTCAATTTAGTAACATGCCAGCATATTCGTAGCAAACAGCATTATGGTAATCCTCTACCATAAATCTACGAAATATAATAAAAATTCTAAAGCATCAAAAGACAAAATGCCAAACTTCACAAGAAAATTGTGTTATTAAAGTTCCAAAACAATATTCTAAGAACAAAGAAAACCTGCTACAACCGTTCATACACACGTTCAGTCCGAAGAGACTAGAACTAATCTAACCACCGGGTAGTAAGGATCTAATGCTTTCCAGCCTCTTACTGACAAAATTTTACACCTAGACCCTAACTGTCAAAGCTTGTCCGTGTTCCTTCTAGGTTTTGACTTTTAGATCCTTACTCTAAACATTTAACGTTCCGTTTTTGTTTATTAATAATAACAATGTTTAAAACAATGTAAAACAAGCAATCTGGTCGTTTAGAGCTCCATAACCCCTGAACCACTTGACCAATTAGGAAATGCCTTATGGAAAGGGCACATCTACAGAGCAATACCTGTAAAATGAGCTAAGAACCGGCTTCATAGTACAAATGGTTTGACCTGTAGAGAGGACAGACGAAAGGTACATCCCCAGACCAAGAAGAAGACCAAGAACAAGAAGTTGTCTATTTGGCCCCTCTCTGTCTTTCGGGTTTTGCTAGACCGAATTTCACAATTTTTGGACTGCAAACAGGCTTTGACTAGTCAAGGCTATATTCCAAGTTTAGTTTAAATATGTTTACTTTTGACGGAGTTATAAGCTCTCAAAGTTGAGAGTTTAACACAAAGATCCTAGGTCGACCCTTACTAACACTGGCTATCGCCGGTGTTAATAACTTTTCAGTGTCTCTTTGGGATTACACTTTCCATCTTTAGCTTTTCGAATTAAATCAGTTACTTTATTTCGATAGGAAAGATACCTGTCTTGGATATCAGTACTTCCAGACTTTTTCTTCATTTTGTGATGCAAGTCATCCCAATAGTGTCGATAGACTTCAAATTGCTGTTCGTAATCCATGGTTTGAATTACCGTTTTGGTTTTTATTTTAAATTCGTTTTTGTCTTGTAGGAAGTTTGCTTCGCATTACTTTTAAGGATTTTAATGAATTCGTCATGCGATTCTCTGGGATTATTACTATAGTCCAAGCACGCGGCAACCGCACGTGCAACAGCGTTCCACGAGCGTGAAGCTGATGGCCTGGAGCCAAGGCCGACTGGGGTAGAAATCGTATATCTCGCCTCCTGGCTGAAAACCAGTTCACGCGCTTGCCGCAAAAGTTAACGCCTTTTAGGGCGCGTTTACGCAACGACTCGTGTTCGCATTCTCGCAGCTAGAACTCAATCGCGATGGCAAAGGTGACATTGCCATGGTAACAACTCTAAATGGATTAGCTAAATCCGACATCGTTTGAGTAAATACTTGCAGTTTTATAATCCGTGCCAATAATATAAAGAATTCCTCAAGACGAAACAATTTTCCCAAACGCTTCTGAACTCACGTTATTTGCTGTTTTCGTTGCGAGGCGGCAGACATAAAACCGCCGCCATGTTGGAATTTGAGGTGATTTCTAGCTTCTAGCTGCGAGAATGCTAAAGCGAGTGG
Source organism: Lithobius niger (assembly GCA_023313725.1). NCBI lineage: Eukaryota > Metazoa > Arthropoda > Chilopoda > Lithobiomorpha > Lithobiidae > Lithobius > Lithobius niger. The sequence goes on along the minus strand of JAHWFP010074013.1, from coordinate 28,799 downwards.
TTGCCTAACGTGCCCTAAACGTGCCCTTATAGTTGCTTTGACAAAATAAAACTGGCGATATTGAATCAAGCGGTCTTGAGCAGGGAAGCGAAGCCCACAACTTCTCTCCGTGAGGGCGTGCATGGTGAAAAGGCATGGAATATGAAGCAATAGCTTCAACATGAACACTCCCACGTCCTTGCATTTATTAGCTCCTGCTCTCTCCGAAGTAGTACTATCAACACCTGAAGCGAGCAATGATTCAGTCACTTATTACAGTCGATTAGACTCTTATGCGAACGGTTTGTCTGGGTTGGTGTCTGTCTGTTCGCAGCATAGCGTTTGAACGAATTATCGGATTTCTGTCAAATTTTGCACACAGTACGGTACATTTCTAGGTCTAAGTTTGAAAATGGGTCGAATCCGTTGGGGAAATCCTCCACTAGACATAATCAAAGACTTTTGTTCGCAGCAAACGTACGAGGTTCGTTATTTTTTCTTCAGCCGACTGACGTCATCCATCCACGACCAATTACTGGGAACTATGTAGCCTACGTCACCAACAACCGACCAATGACTGGCAACTTTCTCTAATTATTCTACAGATCACTGACGTACAAACGCGGCCCCACTGATCTCATACGTACGAACTGGATAACAAGCTTGTTTAAAGCAGTGACACGACGTAGTATTATTGTATATAACTCTATGCTGGAGCCTTAATGGGTTAGCTGCAAGGGGAACTGCAGAGAGAAACAGAAGGGCGTCTGTGACGTACTCAGGGAGTAGACGATTGAAATCAAGAATAATCCTAAAGCCAATTTACTCCTTACTGAATAGCTAGGGGTCTATGCACTGAGAACACATATTAGGCATAAAACACAAGTTTAGGAGCTTGGTCTTATCCTTAGCTGAGTCCAGGGAGATAACCTTTCAAGTTGTCTGCCCCACACCAAGTGCCTTCCCATGGACCGGTCCCTCGTATTTATACGCGGGCCAGAACAATAGAAGTGGCCTGAGGCTTTACGTTGCGTAACCGCTAACAGGTTGGAGCCGGCTCTAACTGGTTTGAACAATAGAGTAGCCTTGTTCCCGGCTGTTGGTGTTCGGCCAAGTTCCGGTGTAGACGGAAGTTTACAGGATGCCAAGCAGCTCATGTAACTGCAAGGCGCACCATGTGCGTTCACACAAGGTGCGCCCTGCTATTCGTAAATAGCGTGTTACACGTCATACTGAAGCCGATGCCGTGAAGAGTGATTTTTTAGACCTAAAACGCGCGATTTTTGTTGTTGGAGAAAACAACGTTATTTTAAGCCTAAGAAATCCGCTCTTCCGAGGTTTTTCCCTCCATTTTTATGTAGTGCCCCTTGTGTGTTATGCTCTCCAAAACCCATACTGGTGCCAATATGGCAGCAAATGTCACTGCTCTATAGTCATATCAGCATGCGAAATTAGCGTAGACTTGGGCTACTTGTTTCGACAATCGTTCATGACTTTAATGTTAGTACTTTTTTTGAAGGGAGAGGGGGAAGGAGAAATATTTAAAACAACTTCTACTGTACGACATTTCTTTTTTTTTTGTTGTCAGGGGAGGGAGGAGCAAATTCATAATACTACTTTTGGGCAATGACTGTGCTATCTAGATATTTCATCCTTATCAGTCGTGCGATTGTGGCAACGTCGCAGTCGGATAAATGAAATGTTCTAAACGCCGAGACTAAACGGTTTGGAGGCTTCCCGTAACGTACAACTGCCAAACGGTGCTGAATATTTTTAATGTTGATTCAGTTCACTAGTGTTCTAATTAAACTTACACTTTGGAATGGAACCGATAGAATAATCGTAGTGGGCTAGTCCTTAATTGAGAGGTGTGCGCCGCCATGCCATCCATCGCAGTTAATGATCAAAAGCTAGAAATGCAAGCGATCACTGGTTTTATGGTTGCATATGCGTCGTGGAACCGCGGCCAAGAAATCATTTGGATATTTGGATTGTATTCTTAGGAGGGGTAATTATTCACACGTGTTAGACAATTAGTAGCCATATCGATCGCTGTATTCGCAAGAGAAAACAAATCGACTCTCACTATAGTTGGTTTTAACAGGTTATTTAGAGACGGCGCTTGCAGCTTCAACGGCAAATACCTAACGCAACGAGTTGGAAATGGAAGTCAGATTCGGTTGGTGACAAAAATGGGATTCAATCAGAGATTTGCACCAACGGTCCAATTTGCAGTGCACCGTTTTGCACGCACGTGATGTTGAGTGCACCCAATACGTTAAATTTTGTTTTTACGACACATTAGAATGCTGTCGTGTCATCCGGGGAATGCAGTGAAGACCAGTACGAGGTTAAAAAAAAATGTCACCTGTCATGTGGCTGAGAACTATCAAACCTAGGTCTTACGATTACATTTAGGCTGCTTTAACCGTTAATTCGCATTAAAATAAACACAACAGCAAGCCTTTCCGTTGCCTTTTGGACGTGCCTTCTTGCACGGGAGTTGAACCTTCGAGACCAACACCGAAGTCCTGTGGGTTTAGCAATATTGACATGGCAAGTATGGCCCAAGCTGCAGGGGTTTCGGCCCTTTGGTCACGAAGGTCGGGGGGGGGGGGTTCAATTCCTGCTTGGCAGTCGGATGTTTAAATCCAAAAGGTAACGGAAATGGGCTTTTATTTATCGCTAATCGAGCCCAATTTGGCTTTCGTCCGTTAGTCTCCGTTAAACTGCCACGAAATTATTTTAATCGCTGCAAACGGGCCTTAACGTCAGTCAGAAGTACTAACGTCGGATTACGCCACAATGTGGACTACCAGCCCTGGAACACTAGCGATAAATTTAACTAGTTCAAGTTATAGTTAAAGGTCAGTACGGTTATCTGGATTCTGGAAGATGTCGCTCAAGCGGGGCGTCGGACGAACGTCTAATTGGAAAATCGTCTAATGGGATTGTCTAATATCTGCATAAGTAAAAAATCTGGAAAATCGTCTAAACGGAATATCGTCTAATGGAAAATCTTCTAAACGGAATATCGTATAATGGATAATCTTATAATGGATGTATGTCTAACTGGATAAACGTCTAACTGTGATTTCTGATATTATATGTATAGCTGCAGCGAGCGTGGCAGGGACATTAGGCGAATATCCATTATAAAAATTTCCTGTTAGACGATTTTCTATTATACGAATTTCCTATTAGATGACTTTTCGTTATACTGTTATACGGTATACGTTCTTGCAATTATGCGATTTTTGAGTTAAGACGATTATCCCTCGCCCTGCTCAAGCAGTCTACCTGTAATCGGTGTGGACCCGGGTTCGAGTCCCGGCTACAAGACACGTAAAATCATTTTTCGTCTAAACGGCCGCACGGTTTCCCTGGATGCTACGACAGGTGTTTTTTGTATCTTCTCACTGCGTTTCGAATTGTATCGTTTCATGTGGTTTTCTTTGTATTCGGTACCAGCAATGGACTTTGTGCCAAAAATTATTCCTAACATGGTTTGTTACACCAGAATTATGTCAATAACTTGGTAGAGTGCAGTACAGTTAAGTGTTATGGATCTTGTAGGCCCGAGATCCATACTACATTTTGAAAAACAGTACTGCAAACCGTGTTTTAACATGTACCAAATTGCATGCTTCTAGCAAGGAGCAATGTTCTGATTCGATCTAGAAGGAAAAAAAATTCATTTCAGAAAAAGTATCCCTAACTAGAAATGTCCGCCTGCTAATTTCTGCCACAAAAAATACGGCCTGCATCTTCTCTCCCAGGTGGCCTTTACAAAGTCTGAGCAGCAGCCATGGATACTTGTGAAAAAAAACATGAAAGAACACTTAATTAATTCAGGGAATGAGGATTATAGTATTGCCCTTCAGAAAACTGAAGAAAGTCTGATAGGAATTTACCAAGAGCATCATTTCCGGTTACAGCTTAAATTATAGGCGTATGGTGATGAAGATCCAGGACAGTTTTGCATTTATAGAAAATTCCGCTACTACATGCATCAAAAGGTAGAGTTAACGCAGCAAACAGCATTCAAGATTAGTCATGAGGAGAAAATCCAAAAACCCATTATCTGGAAAACTGACTGGGCTCGAACCCCAGGAAAAAGCCGGACCAGTAGCGTGCACAGACGTCCGAGAGGACAGAGGCAACTTTCAGTGACAGTTAAGTGCACAGAGGCTTTATTTTACTGGGGACCAATTTTTTTTCCCTTGTCTCTCATCACTTGTCCCTTCCTTGGGGTCCCTTGTCTAATTTGTTGACAGGGACGAGGGGCGTTAAGTTGTAGCGATTTGGTTTAGTTTTGAAAGGAGGGGGGGAGTGAGTTTTTAGTTTTTCAAGCGCAGAGGTCCCGGGCCCAATGCTAAGAATCCTTTGGAGAGGGAGCGTATTAGTTTAAACAAAAACAATAAACCAAGAACTTAAGAACTAATGATGGTCAAAATTATACCAAGGCATGCTTCAGTTTGCAAAAGTATTGGGTGACTTACAATGGTGATAGACAGCAATTTAACAAGACAAGAAAACTATAATTGAAATTAAATAAGGGGACAATATTAAACAATGAACAGGTTGGCGTTCCGTCGTCTGACTGAGGCAGTAATGAGAGTTGCGTAAAAATACGGAGATTGGTGCAGCAAAGCCAACTCACGGCGAAATTTCAAAACATGGGCCAGCTACCAAGTTGAAACAACCGCTTGAGAGTAGGCCGTACTTAGGCGCAATAGCCCGACATCTCGCAGTAAATGCTGACGTATTTAAATGTGGGTTTAACCATTTCTAGAGGCTAGCGTGAGTCACGCAGCTATATCCTCGCTACAACGAAGTGTTGTGGACGCTATGAGCACAAAATGAGAAATGGACAAGAGTTAGCCAAGTAATTTTCACTGGTGTTATACTTTAACCAACCTAGGGTATATAACGGGTCTTCAGATAGAACATCATTTCCTAGCTCGCAATAGAGCATCGGTGTTAAGTAACAAAATTAAGGCAAAACCTCATTATAGTGGTCGCGTCCTTTCTTGAGTCCTCCCATGATGCAACGCAAATTATCGAGTGAGCTGTACTGGCAGCAAGGCGCACTGACAGAGCTGAGAAAAGTGGTAGCCACTCCGCGTTCTAAACTTCGTCAAGGAAAAGCTAACCACAGTCAAGCCAGGGAAGTAATTCTAATCGTTGCGCGTTAATAATAATAATAATAATAATATTTGTTGCGATAGCAATGGGTCTGGCAAGGACTGAGGAGTCACTGACAGCCATCCGAAATTACATGTAAATACAGTGTACAATAAACGGCCAAAGAATGGATGATGGTAAGAGGTTTGGGGAAACGAATGCCTTACCACCAAGGTTAGACCTGCCAGGGACTCAAAGGCCCCCGATGGCATCGCCAAACGTGCAGGACATGGGAAGGGTGTAAAAAATGTAAAAGGGCCCAAAATGATGCTGTACAATTAAAAAGTAAAAATAGTGTTATATCAGCAAAATGTATTCCCCAACAGTACCTTGAAAAGTAAGAAGGATTCATTAAAGGCTACTGCAGAATGCACTGGAGTAAGTTATTCTACCGTAAATAGAATGCAAGAACAAATTTAGGTTTGGACGAATCTCCCTGAGCTTGACTGTTGATCAAAACAAAGTCTTTTGTGAAATAACAAATATGGTTCATTTTCAGACCCACCAAAATAGTGTACGACGTCCTGTTTTATCTCGTATTACTGAATAAACTTTCGTTTCCCACTTTTTTTTCTAAAAAGGTAATATATACAAAAT
>JAHWFP010074013.1:0-16134 GCA_023313725.1 Lithobius niger | reverse complement strand
GTGTAGTACACACAAGTATACCAGTGTAGTACACACAAGTATACCAGCGAAGTACACACAAGTATACCAGCGAAGTACACACAAGTATACCAGCGAAGTACACACAAGCATACCAGCGTTCAATATTCTGATGAATTCTGAAGCTAACTAAATACGGATGCAAACCTATTTACGTTGTCTTTTGGACTTTTATGTCAGAATGCCTGAGCGGGGAAGTCCAAAAGGCAACGTAAATAGGTTTGCATCCGTATTCAGTTAACCAATTTCGAGCCCATTGGCTTTCCGTCCCGTTTAACCCAAATTCTGAAGCTGTTGGAAAATTTGTGTTTGACAGTTTGTTTGAGGCACGGAGACAAAGCCAGAATTTGACTTTTGATTCATGAGGGATTTCCATCCTCGTTGAGGCCTTGGGACACCTGTGTTTCTATTTGACGGATGCACCGCCATAGTTGAAATCATTATTTGTACCACTATACGCTGTCCAGAGCGATCAGAGAAGCATTTTAGCTTCGATCTTGAGGTAAAAGCTCCGGCCATTACCGGAATTTAGACTGGGACAGCACAGAGTAAAGCTTCTTAGATCAACTTGGATAACGCAGTGGTGCCAAAAAATACAACCTCGAACGTGATACAAGTTATCAGTAAAGACGTTCAGCGCCAGGCCCAGTGATTGTCACAGCGCCTTTAAGTGCAAAATTTAGTAATAAGGCTCAATACAGGTACGGATTGTTCCACGAAATGCCTTCTGGAAGGAGTTTGGTTTCACCCCTTTCATTATATACAGTATACTCTGCATCCATGCGTCGCACGAACAACGACAAGCCCCTATAGTTTACATTACAATCCGCCAAGCCCAACGAGACAGCTCCGGAGGCTTGTTGACTGTTGCCCAAGTATGTCGTTCTTGTAAACCAAAGTTCGTGAAGTTTTCTCTGAACTACTGACACCAAGTTACTGAAAGATTAGTTAGGTGGTCTCAACTCTGAAAACTTTGAACACTCGGGAACACAAGCAAAATGAGATATTGGTGTGTACCAAGGGAAATATGGGCAAACTAGGTGACTTTCAAAAAGGTGTTGTTGGAGGGGGGGGGGGGGGGGCACTAGCTTACAAAAGATTAGTAGTGTAGTTATGTAGTGTTTTCAATGGAAGATATAAATAAAGGCAGATACCATTAAAAACAAAATAGTTAACGACAGGCACATAATTGAAGTTGAAATCTTCGAAAAGCCTTGCATTTAAAATATCTTTCTTTGTTGAAGTTGCCCTATCACCGATTAGAGAGTACGAAAATACCATGGCGCCATCTAGCGGCAGTGATATTGTTAACCTTTACAGCTTGCTCCCAGGTGCACGGGGACGTACTAAGTCAATAATTATGGAGGTCGTGGCTAGTTTCGTTAAAAGAAATGCGCGTTGTGCATTCCTTAGCTTGGTGCAAGCAAGTGCTAGATAGCACTAGATGTTAAGGCTGGAAGGTTACCGATATTAGCGGTATCGGACCGGTATCGGCAACTTTCTCAAAAATATCGATAACTCTGGAACCGTTCGAGATTACAACATGCGGTTCGCGGCATTTTGCTCAGGAAATCACCGAGTATCTTCCTAGGTAGGTTTTGACTGTGGATTACTATTTCAAATTTTTTTATTTTAATAATTATTGAATTTTTGCAGAAAATTACACCGTTTATGCAAAATTGGGGATACAATTTTGAATATCGATATTGGTACCGTTATCGGCAAAATTGGATAAAACCGGATCGGTATAGGTATCTGCCGACTTTCAATCGGCGATAGTGCTTCTTAACTTCATCTACCAAAAAGGCATCCAAAAAAGGGGGGCATGTATTATAGTTCCCCAATGTGTGGACGCCTTTATGGAGACATTATTGCCCCAAATAATTCTTGTGCCACTAAGACTAGCTAGGAATAAGTTCACTTCCACTGCATGATGACAAAGGTCAGATGCAAATATTTGTGCCATTCGTATATTATATGCATTTTATATGCTTCGTCGCCATAATGAAACATTAATGTTAAAACCTTAAGGATATAGTCTTGCTTAATAGTTTATCAAGCATTTTTTGCAAAGAAAACTCATTCCTAACGTTTCCCCCCTTCCCACTTTCCTTCAGACTAAACAAAAAGTCCACCTTTACTTCCTCAAATTAGTTAAAATCCATGTTTTCAGACTAAGTATTACCATAAATAACTGAACCCAGCGAAACGCCGTAGGGTCGAGCTGTGCCCCGCATTTCTTTCATGTCTTGGCAACGCATAACCATGCTTGCTTTGCTTACAACTGCCCCGGCAATGTCACTCCGGGCGGCCATTTGTCTCCCCTCTAATATCGTTGTAGATCAGGTCGGATAGTTTACCGACATGCCCCCAGCGTTAGCAGATTGTTGGGACCCTAGACCTGATGGATTTCGGCGCTGGGCCCTGGTGTGATCTCCCATTAAAAGAATAAGAACAGTGGGGGCTGAACAATAGTTTGCAATTATATTATTGTCGTTTCCTAGTGTAAAAACGAGGCTATATTAAAGCATGTCTTGCCTACTTCATCTTTAAAAAATCTCGTCTTTCCGATCACCCCATTTCCACTGAAAAAAAATTAGAGGCGTGTGTTCACATGCTTGGGACAGGGGCAGTGACGTCATTTCGTGTCACGCGAATCGAACATGCATGCAAGATGGCGGCTGCTAAATGTTAATCCATTTGTACTTAAGTGATGTACAACTGATATTACACTTTTGTTCTTAAAGGGAGATTCCTTCATGCCACATAATGCATCGTGCAGCACTTTGGTGTCATCTCACGGACTTGCGCTCTGCAACTAACTTGTGCTTGAGGTCACCCAGCCTGAGCATTTTTCTCTGGAACTCGCCCGAATACCTCGCAACCGAACTCGCCCGAACAAAAAGTGAGGGCCCTTAGAAAGGTCAAGGGGACAAGTTGGACAAAATCATTAAACTGTCTGAGGACTTATTTGGTCGCGTGCGAATAGATTTTGGTAGGTCCACGTAGTCAGCGGTCGAGGAACAGGGTAGGGGTCAGTCTACACCCATTTAAAGGTGAAGTGGCAATGCCGTCGCGGTCAAAATGCATGTCGATTTTCTGATTAAATGTACTCCTTAAAGCATCCTAATTAACTTAAATGGGGATACTTAAAGGGCAATTACATCCATTTTGACATGCATGCTTTACTTTTGGATCACTTACACAAACTAAACAAGAACTGCGGTAAGAATACGTATACGTCCGATACAACAATTTAATTATTGCATCACCAAAACACGACACGGGAGACCGCCATTGTCTTGCTGGAACGCGCAGAAATTAATGGCGACAGATGTCACTTTTGGATTTCGACTCGCAGCCGATTGAGATAGCTGTATTGACTATGAGGAGCTCAAGCGTCCGACGGCCTTTGCTGGCCGACGGTTGTAGTGGTCAGCTAAGGCCGTCAGACGCTCGAGCTTTCACAGCCAATACAGCTATCTCAATCGGCTGCGAGTCGAAATCGAAGAGTGACATCAGTCGCCATTAATTTCTGCACGTTCCAGCAAAACATTGGCGCCTCCCGTGTCGTGTTTTGGTGATGCAATAATTAAATTGTTGTATCGGACGTACGTAACGTATTCTGACCGAAGTTCTTGTGCTTAGTTATTGTGTAAGTGATCCAAAAGTAAAGCATGCGTGTCAAAATGAATGGATGTGTTTGCCCTTTTAAGCTTTTTGAAAAGGCTCTTCATCAATGCTAATTAAATTTAGTTATCATGAATAGGGGGTATCCTACACTCATTTATGGTAATGGTGTGTCAAATTATTTTTTAAGACTTCTAGTACTTAGGCGGGGAATAAGTGGCACTTGTGCCCTTCACAGACTTGTCGTATTTGCAACAAACCAAATTACAAGTATTCCTTCAAGCTGTTTAATTTAAATGGAAATAACTAGGTTTTCCTGAAAGGTGGAGATGCGTCCTTGCTAACAATTGGCCATTAAAACTTATTTGCCTTTCATGCAGACCAGGAATTATATGTCCAGCAGTAAAGTACGAGGAATTTGCAAACTCGATGCAATCCTGCAAACTCCCGCAAGCTTTAATTGGGTAAGGGTGCGTTTTTATACAAATTAAATAAATATTTAATGCATAATATGCAGATATTACGCCAATAAAATAAACCATACGTCTTGCATTTCAGTTGAGTTTCATTTAAAATATGTATAGGTTGTTATGCTTATAGATGTTAAATGAAGTGTTTATCAGCAAAACAAAAATGGCAAGAAAATCAATGTATTGAAATTGGTTCCCAACCACTAGCAGTTTTTGATTTAGCTACTCAGATTTAGGTTACACTTTTTTTTTAAGAGTTGTTGGAAGGGACACATCCTCGCCTTTCTGATAAGCCTAAATATATCGTAGTTAAATAGGAAGTCTACATCTGCATTTTGAATTAGCTAGTTGAGTGCTTAAATTAGAATGTAGTTACAAAGTCCACCACGATTTTAAGCACAAGGGGGAAGACTGCATCAAATATGCGTAGGACCTCTAGTAACAAACTGTTGAACGGTTCGTGTAACCGATGTGTTATCAATTTGAGCATCGTTTTTATAACATTACTAGCAAAAAACAGCATTGTTGGCAAGGAGGAGTGGGCATTATACCCCTACTCATCAATCACTGTCATTGATCACGTGGGTCCTACCAAAAATCTATAAGTGTTTAAATCTAAGTTTTGGCAATACAGACCTCATTAAAAAATAGTGCCTTTGTCTAACCTGTCTACATAAATATTCATTTTCGACTAACGGAGCCCAATTTTTGCGCACGCTCGCTAATAGACTGCAGAAGTTTTTACCCAGAAGCCTCCGATTAAAGATGGCCTGCCTGCCCTTTCGCTAGTATTAGGTAATTAACCGTAACTGACAATTAATGGTGATAGTTGTCATGCAGTGTCCCCACTGAGCTAAACGAAGTTTAACAGGTCACTCGATCATAAGCAATAAACGGACTCAGCTGGTTTTTAATGTAAACCTGCCTAGCAACACCTATTAACAGTGGAAGGGTGATTGGTGAGCATATGATGGTGAGCAGACATTCTTAACATTACTTTTCGCAACAACTGCATCCTCTTTTCACACCGAAGCTATCCAGCGGACACGTGTGAAAACAATTGATGGAATCCGTCGCTAGGAGGTCAATTTTAATGGAATGTATGGCCGAGATGTCTATTTTGATGGAACCATGTTGCCGAGTTGAAAATTTTGATGGAATCCGTCTCTCAGATCACAATTTTGATGGAATCTGTCGCCGAGATATCAATTTTGATGGCATCTATCACCGATATGTCCATTTTGAAGGAATCTGTCACCGAGATGTCCATTTTGAAGGAATCTGTTGCCAGAGATGTCCAAGTTTGATGAAATTCGTTGCCGAGATGTCAATTTTGATGGAATCTGTAGCCGAGTTGTCAATTTTGATAGAATCTTGTCTCTCAGATGACAATTATGATGGAATCTGTCGCTGAAATGTCAATTTTCATGGAATGTATCGCCGATATGTCAATTTTGATAGAATCGGGTGCCCAGATATCAATTTTGATGAAATCTTTTGCCCGAGATATTGATTTTGAGGAATCTGTTGCTGGGATGATTGAAGAGTTTATGAAAGTGCTCATGGTTACAGAGGGGTAACGCTGTATCAGCCAAACAACGTGCTGAGCTCATAATTATCTGTCATGTTTCGTTCAAATTTCTAAGCTCGTCAACTTAAATTTGCGTGGAATATTGCATAGTACATGTATGGCGTTCTGGAACACCACTTCCCTGCCGCCAAACAATGCTGTAAAATTCATATGGCATAACCCAATTATACCCTGTTCAGAGCGCAGGCTTTAATTCAGAATAGAATTCCGAATTGAGGGAAATGCGAGTTGAATCCAGATTAGTTTGCTAGACCCCGTCGGACTGCACGAAAGAAAGCACGGTGAAAAGGGGTTAGTTGCTAGTTTCTCAGCCGCTCACCAGACACGCCATTGTCGCTTAAATTAACGGATTCGTGCTTCGACCAACACTCCCACCGTGGGGCCACCATCCCATTAATCGTTAACTTTTTTTTAATTTTTAAATAATAGCGGCTGTCAGTCGTATAAACTCACCTTGAAAATTAGTACGTGCTTCTTTTGTTTATGCGAGGTGCATTTGAGTAAACAGTAAAAGAAAACGCGATTACCACCTGATGATGGAATATTGCTAATTCGGAATTCGACCCATATTTGCATCCGGGGCGTACACTCAAGTGAAGTGAAGCGAAGCGAATTGTGTTCGATCCACCAACCAATGCGGATTAGTTTATTCGGATACGATCCGCTTTACCTCGGATGTGTCCACCCCGTTCGGAGCGCATTTAGCATTTGCGGATATATACTGGTTAAAGATGCGCTCCGAGTGGGGTATAGTTGCACTGAGAAACAAAAGCCTTACCGAAACAGTAGACGCTAGAGATGTCGAAGAGTATTCGCTTGAAGAAGTCAGTTCCAAATCGCTGTTCCACGATGTACGACTGGAGTATTGCCCTGAAAACAAAGTAGCATCTGATTCACTGCTCCACAATATTAGACTGAGTACTGCACTGAAAAGAAACTAATCCTAAGGAATTTAAGGATGATCTACACCAGGCAGACTGGGGTACTATATCCTTCAGAAAATAGGGTTAACAGCCAGCTACTTCTTTTGCCAACAGCTAAAATGAATTTTATTGCCTTGGTTTTATAATTTCCAGCCAGCAGCTGCTACAGTTGTTCAACTACATTTCCTTTTGGAAATAAAACAAGGAAAATTGGCACGTTCCTGAAAGTCCTTTAAAAAAAATCACCTTTAGTAAATTTTAGTAAAAAATCGTCTTTAGGTCTTTAACGCGTTTGTCACTTTTCTTGCTCAGTCTTCGGGCGCGTTTACGCAGCAACTCGCCTTTGCATTCTCGCAGCTAGAACTCAATCGCGATGGCAAAGGTGACATTGCCATGGTAACAACGCTAAATGGATTAGGGAAATCCGACATCGTTTGAGTAAATACTTGCAGTCTTATAATCCGTGCCAATAATATAAAGAATTTCTCATGACGAAACAATTTTCCCAAACGCTTCTGAACTCACGTTATTTGCTGTTTTCGTTGCGAGGCGGCAGACATAAAACCGCCGCCATGTTGGAATTTGAGGCGATTTCTAGCTTCTAGCCGCGAGAATGCAAAAGTGAGTGGTTGCGTAAACGTGCCCTTACAGTGGTACTGCTCTTACCTTAGGGAAATTTTTCCACAGTAGGCGGCGTACAGACATGCAAAAAATTCAAACTTATGTATTGAATCAAAAATTTATAGGGTTGGGGAGGAGAATTTGTGACTCTAAAAGTAACTATTGCAACGTCCTAAATCCATTCCAATTAGTTCCACCAGAGTTTTCAGAGGGCGCCACGTGTTCCATCTGGTAATTTTTGCTCATTTTCCAGCCCAAATCTAAAGTAAACTAAATGACAACTAAGCTAAACTAAATAACTAAATACAAGCAATTTTCGTTTAGGTTAGTTTAATTTTAGGCTGAAAACTGAGTAGAAATTCCCACGTAAAACTAGTGGTGCCCTCTATAAACTCAACGGAACTAATTGGAATGGATCCTAAGACGTTTCATATGGGGTCTCAGTCACAAATTCTCCTTCCCAACCCTACAAATTCTTGATTGAATGTAGATGAAATGCAGACGTCCTAAGGAAATGTTACGAACTGAACTACATATTAGCGCTTGTGCCGGAATAACAACAGATACAAGAAAAATATATGTTAGCCATCAGCGTCGCACTAATACGCGTCAAAGAATCTCCGGCATCTCAAACAAAACAAGCTAAAGTTTCTTTTACACGTCATCTTGTACGACGCTGGTGGCTTACATTTTTCATATCTTCCCCCGTATCAGTTTTTTTAGCGTATTAATATTTTTTAAAGCTTACATCCGTATTTTACGCTTAAGCATTTTTTTTTTAAATACTTAGTGTCTTTATTTTTTTCATCGGGAGATATTTCAGGTAAATTAAGCAATTAGAAAGAAGATCGTGATGAGAGATCCGTAGAGATGGAATTTTTTATATTTTTTTTACATAAATCAGTCCCATTAAAACGGCCTTCAAAAATCCCTGTTTCTAATTAAAACCTACACTTTAAGCTATTAAAAAATGATTATCGGTTCATTTGTTCGATTTCTAGAACGAGAGAAAAATTTTCCCAACAACAATATTAGAATCACGTTAAAATGAGATCCAAAAGGCCCTAAGAGATCGTGTTCATACCTACGTTTTAAGCTATAAATGTTGAAAATCGGTTCATTGGTTCGATCTTAAGGTGAAAACCAAATTTCCCCAACAAGAATAAAAACAATATTGCAGTCACATTAGAATAGCGTTGTAAAGGCCACCTATACTTTTAAGCTATAAAAACAGAAAATCGATTCATAGGTTCGATCTCTAGGTAAAGCAAAAGTTCCAAAAGAAGAATGAACAACGACACAAATAATGTTGTCACGTTAAAATAACGTTCAGAAGATCCTGGTCCTTGTCAATAATTTTGAGGTAAAAAATTGAGAATTGGTTAATTTGTTCAATCTCTGGGTGACAGCAAAATTTCCCTAACAGGAATAACACGAATATTGTTTAGTCATATTACAATAGCCGGCGTTTTCGATAGCGTTTATAAGTACCTAGGCCTTCTTGAGTTGAAAATAAGTTTTTAGCCATACTACGGAGGCCGAAAGGTCGACTTGTCATTTAAAATGTCTAAGGGTGTAAAAAGTCACCACACAAAACGACCCCACAAAACCACAAGAGAAAACCATAGGATTTCAGTTTGACGTATAACATGGAAGCTTATGCTGAGGTATGGCCACTGAACTGGCTCGCTCTACAACGATATTAGGTGGGGTAGACAAAATGGCCGCCCCGTCTGGTTCTTTCGTCGAGGTCGTTCTTTGCGGTAGCAACTTTGTACGGTGCGACGCGACATCTATTGGCGGCAAAGTGGCGGTTTTCGAAATAATAATTTAAATTTTTACGTAGATATTGGTGGCAATTTTTTGATTATTTATAAGAGTATTTTTAAACGGTGTTTAAAAATATCATTCAGCCACAGTTAAGCTATTTCACTGCGTTTGCAAAAAAAAAAAGCAACACGTTCGTTGGCAGTTTGTACGGAGGGTATCGCCCTCGGTTGACAAAATGCGGCAACTCAAAATCGCATCAGCGGCACTTTTGGCGGCCATATTGCCAACCCAGTCTCGTAATGCTATTTTTCATTCAAGATCCGGCCAGTACTGTAGATAGCCCTGACTGAGGCTTACACTCGTTGATGAGTGTAACATGGACCATGGAGCATGGAGCATGGACCAATAAAAATGCAGTAATCAAGCAAACATTATGCTAGTTCTGATGATCTAAAAATAACACACTTACGGGGCCTCACACGGTAAAGAAATAATAAATTTCGGAATTTTTTTTAGGTAGGTAAAAATACCTTTTACCTAGTGCAACTTTTTTGGGTTAATAACGAGGTTTTTAAGGTAAGCAAGCAATACTTCTAGCGCTAATCCTTGTGGTTACAGCTTGCAGCTTAAACTTTGGTCCAGATATCTCAAACTACAAAATAGTGTGCGCGGATCCTCATGAAAAACTTGATAACTCCACTTAAAATATACCGGAGGGAGTTATGTGCCTTTAACAGTTTCACTCGATACATTACCGGAAATAGTTTTATATAAACTGATTTACCTTTCATTTGCTGGTCTAAGGGTACGAGACAGATGTCAGTAGTGGCGCGTGAATGTTATTAGGCTTGTTTTAAACGGCTCGGTCCGAGCGGTATATAACTCCCACCACATCGCTGGCAAGCCGCGGCCCTGGAGGAAGGATAATTAATCCTTCGCTCAAGTTTGCGACTTGGTCGTACGATGTGTCACGTTGCAGCGGCCCCGAAATGAGTATGACTAGTGTCGTAGAGCAATGCGCGCTGCGGTCGTTTGAACTATATTTTAGCGTAGGTGACGCAGAGTAAAGCGGCCAGAACGGAGGGATTTATGTGCCTTTAAGAAACAAAATATCCACTTGAAATTTTGAACGTAGGTTGGTAGATGTTGGAGATGTACCAGAATTGTGAACCATCAACAATTCAATTTTTTTTAAATTTTGCCCCATATATTTTTTTTTTTTGCTTAAAATTTTTAAGCGCAAATATACAACACAGAGAAATTTTTTTACAATTTTTTTTTAGTTTGCGCGGTAGTGGTATGGACTAAGAGTGTTTTAAGATCAAAATGAGCAATGTGCATCAGTACGTTAAAAAGATATCACAAAAGCAGACTTGCAGCGTAACAATTTTACTAAATTTTTTGAACAGGCTGCCATAACCAGAAAAAAAATCCAAATAAAAAAAATAAGGTTAGACTTGTATTTCAATAAGGTTAGACTTGTATTTCAGTATTGAACTAATAAAATGTACAATTGAGAAAATTCAATCTGTTGTGCTTTACGTTTTAAATATATGATTGGTAAAGCACAACAGCACCTAAACAGATTGAATTTTCTCAATTGTACATTTTATTATTTCAATTAAAAATCATCAATTTTTATCCGTGTTCATTTTAACAAGTGAAAATTCAATCATATATCCCCCTTTTTTACGGCACACTTGACGTTTTTGTTTGTAATCCGTGTACCTTTTTTACAGCTATGGCGTCGCGCTACAAAGCTTTATGCATGCAGTTGATTGTTGATGGCCACTTTGAAACAATTCAACTCAGCTCTGAAAGCCTCCTCTGCGAAATAAATACGCAAGTCTATCGTTTTTAGCGGCCTCGAAATTAACGTAGCTTAGTTTGGTTTAAAAATATATGCGTTTAGCTGAAACACGGATTCTTTCATTTTACCGTTCAACAATCGACTTTTTAGCAAAGACATAACACGTGGACGAAGAATGAATCTGGATTTTGCTGAGTGGCATTGTTCTCTAAATACAATGGTTAAAACAATGGAAAAGTCAAAATGATCGTTTAGGGTCCCGTAACTCCGGAATGGATCGACTAATCGAAAAAGTGGTCCATGTAAGTTTCAAGCCCAGGAAAATTTACGGCTCAGATCATGTTTCAGATTTTAGGTAGGTGCAGTAGTTTTTTCTGAAACCGTGTCAGCCTAGAACAAGAACAAGAACCAGAACAACAACAAGTGAACAGTTTCAAATTTACGTGTGGCTCCCTACGTTTACTCTTGCACGGAATTGCTTAAAAGTTGGTGTAAAGTTTGGAAAAGTTGCTATCTACTATCTGGCCAAGTTTGGTCGAAATATATTGAATAGAAACGGAGAAATTAATAGTTTTAGTTTTGCTGGAGAGAGGACTTCAATCACGTATATAGCCGTGTATATTTCGCTTCGGAGCAGACTTGGAGGTATTGTTAGGGAGGATTAAACAAACGAAGCTTCAACAATCAGCAAGAGGGCGAGTGAGCTCATTCTTGCCACGGTAGCAAAGAAAAAGGGCGAGCGGCCGACAATGAGAACGGATATGCGCTCTAACAATTAGAAACAAACACTATTACTTCAATAATGCTTACTATTACAGCCGAGTTGTATTGAGTTTTATCAGCTAGACCGGCGTATGTTACGCCGGGGGACAACTAGTTCTAACTTACTCGAGTAAGCAGTTGTCATCTGGGAATCATCACCGCTGGAAGAAATCATTGACAGGCGGGAATATGTCGGACTGAGAGAAGCTGGAAAACCCAAGTAGTCACAGTCTCCAGCAGGTTGATCAGCGCCTCGGGGAGTTGGCTGGAGGCAAAAAGAAGTCTAAAAGAACAAAACAGAATTTTAAAATAAAATTAGTTTTTACTATCCTAAAATACTTACCTTTAGGTTCGGCTTAGAACGCTTATTTAATGCCTAAATTTAACAAATTTGAAGCAATACATAACTCAACCACTAGGTGGCACACCTACTCGTTACCGTAGATTAGAAAGTTTACTAGATATACCGTCTCACTTCTTCCCGTCCTACGCGAACCTCTAGCGGTAGTTGTGGCTACTAACACCTCTGATAACGCTTAACTTCTTACTGCTTCGAAGGTAAAGGTGTTAGCGGAGTTATTAGTAGCCGCAACTACCGCTAGAGCTCCGCGTAGGACGGGAAGAAGTTGAGACTGTATATCTAGTTAACTTTCTAATCTGTGACATTACCCAGCAGGCCTTGCCAACAGATTTACCAGATTGGGGGTTTTCACCCCCAGATTCAGTGGTAACGATTGCCGTTGGGGGTGAAAACGGGGCTGGACAATTTTGGGAATAAAAACGAGGGTGAAAAAATAATTTCGAAATGATTCTAAGGTGGCGGAATTTAGTGTGCTACTTCCATGTTTCCACGATATCATTCGTTAGTTTAAGCTGTAGAAATTCTTAATAAAGACGTCTTACTAAATGCATGTCATACTGAATGTAGGCGTATGTCGCAATTGCAACAATACAGCTTACTGTTTTGTTATTTATATCGACTTTTTTATAGTAGCGAACTGTACATTGTTTATTTAGATATACGTAGAGGAGAATTAGTTGTTGTGTCTTTTTTTCCGATTTAATCTGATCATTTGCCCGATTTGCGATTTTTATGTTAAGATGGCAAACCAGAAGATAAAAAAAAAAAGTATGAATTCGCAAGTTTCACTTTCAGTTTTTCCTTAGCAGTAATGTGCATGTTACAATGGAGCTATTAGGTTTTTTTTTTGTACGTATTTTCGGGACGTGCACAGACCCTCGATAGGGCAGGGGCAAACTCACTTTTTTCTGGGAACTTTTTTTTTTGGTGTTTTAACCTCTTTTTATTCCTTTTTTATGGGATTTTAACCATTCCTGCGCCTCTTTGCACCACTTTCGTAGCAGTTATTGTCTTTTTTTTCGTTTTTCAGGCTCTTTTAAACCACCGCTCCCATAAAAAGAGTATTTTTTCCAAACAAAAGGGGCACTTTGCCATGAGGCAGGGGCTCGAGCCCCCTCCCCCCCTCCCCGTGTGCACGTCCCTGCGTATTTTTATTTGATTTTGTATATAGTTTTGTGATTATTTTTATAAGAAAATGGTTTTTTTTTAACTAAGGATACTGAAAAAAAATTGAGAAGTTTCGGAGGGGGGGGGGGGGGGGGGGGGGCGCACCCCCGGGAAATGGGGGCCAAATGCTTTCCGGTATGTGGCAACAATTCCAAATCCTCAGAATCGCTTGGGCATCGATAGCGTGTAGTCGATGCTTGTGCTCCGCAGTTCAATTTATTAGTTTTGTTTCCAAAATTATCCAAACCTTCGTTAGATTTTGCCTCAGAAGTGGAGTGCTCACGCATGACAACTCCAGGTGATAAACATCCTGCCTGTAGTTTAAGTGTCGACATTGTGATTTATTTATTTTAAAGAATCCATTATGCTATCTGTCTTGACCATTCGCCGGAAGCAATGAGCCTGGTTTATGCATACACCAAGTGCTGTTCATGCTCGCTCGAAGCAATCGAGCAAACACTCGCGAGCCTGTTTACGTGCGCAGAACAGCCGAGCAAACGAATGGATTCGTATCAAATCTATCGTCTTCGCTATAGTGTCCGCGGCCTATCTTGAGGTCGTCCCAGAACGACACAGATACTCAATTGTATGTTTTTGGTAGCAGAGCGCCTTGTTGATATCCAATATGGTTACAAAAACAATGGCGGCCGTCGATTAATGCTGTTCCCTCCAGGAAAAAGGAACCGCTCATAAAATACCTACAGGACTCAAGATAAACCGCGTACACAATAGGCACATGGCGAGGCAACGAGAACGAACGTGACGTCATTGACAAGACAGCCAATCAGCGGTCAGGAGGACTCTTTAACGAAGCTGTCGGAGAGACACTACAAGTTTAAAACAAAGCCAGGCAATACCTACCGCACTCAAGATAAACCGCGTACACAATAGGCACATGACGAGGCAACGAGAACGAACGTGACGTCATTGACAAGACAGCCAATCAGCGGTCAGGAGGACTCTTTAACGAAGCTGTCGGAGAGACACTACAAGTTTAAAACAAAGCCAGGCGATACAACACAGAAATTGCAATGCAGGCAAATGCACAGAAACTATTGGAGAACTACTTGTACTTTCTGGTAAATTAAAGCCATTCCTTCAGCAGAAGTAATTCTGATTAGCACAACGCAAACCCACGTAACAAAACAAACTAAATGAAAGTTAGAAATCTTGGAATATTTTTTAATGGGTTTTGTTGGTAGCTAGTTTGATTTTACTGAAGGATTACTTAGGTTTTACTTAGTAGGTTACTTAAGGATTTTGAAGTGTAGGTAAAAGAACCAACCATATTAGTAAATTTCTGGTTTCACATTTTGCGTGCAGCTGGCTGCTTTTAGCTCTTTGCATATTGCAGCATCTAACGGATTTACACATCCCTAGAGTTACAAGCGTTTATGCACAAGCAACATTCACGAGCGTGAAGAAAATTGTGGGCACCAGGCGAAAAACTTACCAAAAATGCAATGCTTCAGTTTCCTTTGCATCATCTCAGTGCGTCCGAAAAAAATGTCTAATTTGGCACGCACATAACATGTGAGTTATGTTAGCATACTTGAATTTCAAGATCTGCTAGTCAGTTTGCCGTCAGTTGACAAATTAAGTTTCGAATGCCAAAAATGCTATGATTTCTGCAGCAATAGAGAAAACCAGCAGGCGAACATCTGAGTGAATGTTTTAATTAAAACCAAGAATCATTTATATAGAAAATGAATGCTAAATTCATTGCTGAATTAAGTGTAATTATCCAGGCCAGTGATTTATACGGTTGGTTGAGAGAGGGAGGAAGGTTAGGGACGGTTTTGGTTGCAAGGGTCGCTAAAACATCTACCCAAATTGAAAGACGGTGGGCGCTCGGCCGTCTCGGTTACGCGTGAAGTTACCACGTTATGGTGCTTCATTTTAACCCGATTCACGATAAGTAGACGAGAATACAGGGTGGACCAGAAAAAACTAACGACCCAACAGCTAAGTCCAACTTTTCTAGTTAGCACCCTTCAGAACCAGGACAGGACAGAAATCGACGCTAAATGAAACGGGAAGATTTGTCTTCTCCTGGTTCTGACGTGTGCTAACTAAAAAGTTGGACTTACAAAATCTACAAAATCTTGAGTCGTCAGTTTTTAGTGGCTCACCCTGTATATTGCAGACACAGGGGAACAAAGGTGAACGAAAGCCCGTTAACGTTAACCAAGTACCCAAGAGGGAATAGTTGTCAACCTACGCTTAAAGCGAGTGCATACTCCACTACGTAGAAACCCAATTACTTGGTTTTCTTGTCACAATTTACCGGTCCATCGCCCCTGCTGCTGCACATACGAGGTTTGTCCAACTCCATCTTGCTGGGGCCTTTCTTCGAGCGCCATCTTGGATCGTTTCGCAGCGAGAACGACTGTTGCTCTAACGCCATTCTTGTCACAGTTCCAAGGGACATCTGAGATGTTGGGTCTTCGGCTACTACGTCCGGGTACACAAGGCACGCCAAACCGACGTCTGAAGCATAGCTGAAACAGAAAGACGGAATTCACAAGCAGACAACGATCAAATAGAAACTGGCGGAAGAAGTCAATAGAACGCAGCTTATATTTAAAAAAGAAATGGGCAGTAGAGGAGACGAAAGCGTAAAGACAAAAAAAAATGCTATAGAGCAGCGTCATGTGACGTCATATTGGCTATAAGAGAGATATCTGCAAGGGGCACTAGATTAAAATGGACGGTTAAACAACAGCACTTCTAGTCAAAGCAGTGCTTTGAGAGCTGATTTCGTAGGCTTAAAAAACGTTGTTTTCTCCAATCCCTTATGCTGCACGGTTGTAATTGGAAAATAAAGATTCCACTTGCTTATAAATATCGGCAACTGTCAACAAATCGACAAAAATCGCGCTTTATAGGCCTAAGAAATACACTCGTAACATACCATTGTTTTCAGTAAGACGCCCTTCTTTTCCCCCTCCAGTGACCCTTGCGGCTATCCCAGTTACTGGTTCCAGCATAGAGATAATACAACGTTGTGT